>CAJHZI010000359.1:0-77500 GCA_905160935.1 Enchytraeus crypticus | reverse complement strand
GTTCGATTCCCCTCTGCTGCTCATTAGTTTTTTAAATTTCAAATTGGCTCCAACGGAAAATTATTCCTGTTACTGTGTTTCAACAACAGCCATAGGGAAGTTTTTCCATCCCACCTGAAAGATTTGCTGATGTTCGGCTATGAAATCGCGAGATAGGCCTAATGTTTTAGCTATAGTTTTCTTATTTCTCTGGTATATTTTATGTTTTCGTATCTTTGATCTTTGCGTATTAGTATTAATTTTGCGCATGTAAAGTTTGCTCATTTTTAGGTCTAAATTTTTATTTTTTATTAGGAACGTCTTTTGCCCTGGATTTATTATAATGACTGCCATGAAGTTATTAAAATTAGTTAACATTTGATTAAAACAATTTAAATTATATACGATTCCCCCCGTGTTGTGTCCTTGTTGCTGAAGAATTTGCCAATTGTAGACTGTACATTTCGTAGAAGGCGACAAAGCACTAATATCCAAAACAACATCGGAAAGGGCATTGGTTGGTGAGCGCTTAGGCTCCAGAACTTGCTATAAAATTTTCTAATCTCGACCAAGGTTAAACAAAGGATTCAAGAGAACAAGATGATGATGTACTATGGAGAATGATGATGTACTATGAATCCTAAAATAAATTCCTTTAAGCCTAGAATTATATAAAACTAAGGACTGGGATAAAGGTATAGAAAAACTAGCAAACAATTGCTGAATTAGTTTTATTTATAAATATTTCTTATCAGTCATACAAGCGCTTGTTTGCAGGAATGATAAGCATTCATCAGATCGGATACCTCGTATAATGTGTACGATCTTGTTTCGTTCGGTTTATGTGTTGTAAAGTAATTATTGAAATAGACACTGTAATGTATATTTACCTCCGTATCTCACTTAGTTCAGGTCACTCTAATGAAGAGAAAAAGCTCGCTGATCTTTTTGTATTCGTACATACATGATATAACGCAAGTGTTTCCTTTCTTATTTGCTGTTTTTGTAGTTTTCCTTATTTACTCGCGCTCTTAGAGATCACATGTAAACGTTGCCTTTGATTTTGTCTCTTATCTATGATCTGATTTCATTCACTGGTGTGTCGAGCTTATCAAGCGAATGAACAGGCAAGCGATATTGCATAAATCTTGAACCTTCTAGAATGTCTCAGTAGCGTAGGGATAACGTCATGAAATTTTAAATGACAGATCCTGAGGTGAATTGAACCCTCGTGGGTTCGAATCCCAACAGCGCTGATCTGAGAGTAAAATCTCGGACTTTCACGGGACTCATTATACGGAAAATGGTCTAAATTGGCTAACGTTTTAAACATGTAGTATTAAAAGTGATAGATATCGACATTGCTGATCATTTCACTATAATGCCTGTTTACTATTTTATAATTTTTTGCCAACGTTGGTAGTTTGAAGGGGGGAGGATTGGGCATTGATTAAAGTCGGATTAAAAGATAGTGTAAACAATGCAAAATGTAAAAAGCACATAAAATACATTCTCTGCACTCTGGGATGCAATTTATAATTTATCAGCGAATGTATGACAGAAACAGATAAGTGAAGGTGCACAATTTACATTCACCATCATCGTCATTACCCCTTAAATTCCTCTAATCCTCTCTGTCCCGCACCATATCATCAGTCAATCCCCCATTTCTTATGTCCTTCTTAATCAACGCACCCCAAGTCCGTTTGATACCTCTCTCAAGCTTAACATCGAGCTCTTCCCTTCAAATTCTCTTTACTACATCCTCATCTGTCTTTCTCACAATATGCGCATACCATCTCAATCTCGACTGAGCCAACCTATCCTTAATCCCATCAACATTCAAATTCATCCTCACATATTCATTTTCCATTCTGTTCTTCCTAGTTTTTCCACACATTAGGCGTAAAATTCTCATTTCTGCCACATGCAAACTCTCCAAATGTTCCCTTTTTAGTGCCCAACACTCAGAACCATACATCATTAATGGCCTTACCACAAAACTATAAAATTCGCCTTTCTTAGTGGTGCTTTCCTATCACACAGCACTCTGCTAGTTGCTCTCCACTTTGCCCATCCAGCCTGAATCCTACTAGTAACCTCCTTTTCCAACTTTCCATCATCCTCTATTATAGACCCCAAATACTTAAAAGTCTGTTACCTTCTTTAGCTCTACCCTGACTTATTATTTACTTTAATAGGAACAATTGACATTGTTTTAGAAAATAATAATAATAACAATTATTTATTATTTAAATGTATATTATTTCCAACCCTGCAATATTTTCTTATATTATTTTCTATTCCCCGCATACTCTGACAGTATATCAGCCAGTAGTAACGTTGCTTATTGTTACTTTTCGTATTAAATATTCAATTAACTCTGAAATCCTATATATGTATAGGCCCACTATAGTAGATATAAATTGGATTTGTAATCTTATATAGACGCTCGTATTAAATTATAAAAACATTTGTAAGAGTATTTATTAGTTGTTTTTTCCCATTGTAGATCAGCAGTGCATCGGGTTTTCTCTATTATCCACCAATTTCAAAACCCTTTTTCCTGCAGAAAATAAGATTTCGGAGTGGACATCTCAGAGATTTTGCGGCTCTTTATTGCGCTTATATGGAACACATATTTTATTCGGAATGGAACGGGGAGTGATCGTTATCTGGAATGGATATTCCATTTCTGAAAGAAATAGTGACTGAATAATGTTTGGCAGTTATCCCTGGTCTTCTCTTGTAGTGAAAGCCTGATCCTGAACGTAACCACTGTTCAATTGCCAATGACGACCAAGCGGCTTGGCTAAATCAGTTGCTGATCGTGCTTAATGCAGCTTGAACTGTTAATCTCGGTGACAAGAGAGCTATTGGGCTGAATCAGCTCATGTACTGGCTGGAGACAGTGACGAAGTCGGTAAGATACTCGACCGCGGATCAGTAGGTGCGGGTTTTCAAATTCTGGGCTTACCCGTCACTGACATCGCTTTCGAGTGAGGAAACTGACGTTAACTTAAGCTTTACCAGCTTTTTTATTCAGTAGAACATGCAGTCTGTTCGCAACGTCGTTCAGCTCAACTCTTCTCAACAAATCTACAGCTCTGATCAGCTGCTGATGATGTTTACTCTCCTCTAAATCTACC
Organism: Enchytraeus crypticus; assembly: GCA_905160935.1. Taxonomy (NCBI): domain Eukaryota; kingdom Metazoa; phylum Annelida; class Clitellata; order Enchytraeida; family Enchytraeidae; genus Enchytraeus; species Enchytraeus crypticus. Next base: position 74,372 of record CAJHZI010000359.1, on the reverse strand, counting down.
CCTGCTGAGTGACTGGCACCTAAAAAAGTAAAGTAAACATGAATTATAGTGAAACGATCAACTATGTTGAAATCTAGCACTTTTAATATCACATGTTTAAACCGTTAGGCAATTTAGACCATTATCCGTTTAAATCAGTCCAGTGAATGTCAGAGATTTTACTCTCAGATCAGCGCGGCTGGGATTTGAACCCGCGAGAGTTCAATTCACCTCAGGATATCTGTCATTTAAAACTTCATTACGTTACCCCTACGCTACTGAGACATTCTATACCTACATACATCATACCGGACATGCCTACAGCACAGAAGCGCAACGATTAGTTTATTACATGCATTCGTAGACCATACAGTTGTCAAAACAATTTATATCGATCGATTAAAAAAACAAAATCGATAATTATTTTTTAATAAACTTAAAAACCTATAATGATTGATTAATAAATCAATAATCGAAAATGATTGATAAATTCTCCCATTATGCCTCGAATAAAATTCGGTTCAATGTCGATTACTTTTCTTATATGTCACTGAGAGGGGAGCGCTCGGTTTGAACCCTGCATCTACTGATTCAGAGAAAAAATTCTACCTACTTGCCACCGGCTTACATATACAATTTAGTTTTTGTAGTTGTTATTAGTTTATCGTACCTGTGGTACAAAGCTATGATAGCTCGTACCTGTTGTACAAAGCTATGATAGCTCGTACCTGTGGTACAAAGCTATGATAGCTCGTACCTGTGGTACAAAGCTATGATAGCTCGTACCTGTGGTACAAAGCTATGATAGCTCGTACCTGTGGTACAAAGCTATGATAGCTCGTACCTGTTGTACAAAGCTATGATAGCTCGTACCTGTGGTACAAAGCTATGATAGCTCGTACCTGTGGTACAAAGCTATGATAGCTCGTACCTGTTGTACAAAGCTATGATAGCTCGTACCTGTTGTACAAAGCTATGATAGCTCGTACCTGTTGTACAAAGCTATGATAGCTCGTACCTGTTGTACTAAGCTATGATAGTATCATACTGCATTATACTAGTATCATACTACATGATACTAGTATCATACTACGTGATACTAGTATCATGTAGTATGATACTAGTATCACGTAGTATGATACTAGTATCATGTAGTATGATACTAGTATCACGTAGTATGATACTAGTATCATGTAGTATGATACTAGTATCACGTAGTCTGATACTAGTATCATGTAGTATGATACTAGTATCACGTAGTATGATACTAGTATCATGTAGTATGATACTTGTCAAAGTTGGTCCTACCTCAACAGGCTGACCACGCCTGAAACAGACGCTAAACCCTTAAATGTAGGCCTACTGAACTATTCAAGGGATTCGCATCTAACCTCGTAATTAAACTACACTTGAATCTAAAGACCCCGACCTTAACGGAATTACTAACAGACCACGGTATTTAATATTTAAATATTTTAATTTAAACTAAAACGCGAGTTTAATACAGATGAAGAAAATAAAGAAATAATATCCAAATAGATAATATCAACGAAAAGTTAAGTGAGTTTAAATTGACTGTCCTTATGATGAATCCTAAATATTCACATACGCGTTTAACTCGTAGCACTAAAACGACTTTACATGATATAAAATCAACGAAAATACAAAACCTAGCTCTATCTAGTTAACGCGTCAAAACATAAATTCCACTATGGAAATACTAACTGATCATTTCCTCAATAACTGCGTTAGTTTACTTTAATACTTCGAGAACTCTTTCCTCTGATCAACTATTGATCAACTCTTGGATACCACCTAGTGATTATCCAACACTGTTCTGTAACAGTCTATTCTAATTCTTTCGATCCTTCTAATCCTCTATCCAAACTAACACGTGGAATCTCATCTACCACTTCCTCTCGTGACCTTCACCTTTCTCTTTTCTAAACAAACTCTCGTAGCTCCGCCCACTCTCGCGACGTCACGCCAAGCATAGGCTTAACTAACCTCTATACTCCTTTATAATAAAAAGTAAGTTAAAATAATACTATATGACTTTCAATATATATCAATAATATAATTAACCTTACTATACAAAATACCAGGGCATAAATCCCTGACAATACTAGTATCATACTACTTGATACTAGTATCATGCAGTATGATACTAGTATCATGTAAATGCACGCGTTACCTGAGCTCGTGATAATCTCAACGAGTCTCGCCGCTAAGCTGATGGCGCCATATTCCAGTAGATTTATAAGAGCAGAGCCGAGCGACAGAGCGGGAGTCGAACCCACGACCTCCAGACCTGTCAGTCTCAGCGCTAGGTCCAGCCTGGGGCATCTGCTTAATATCTGAATAAGTAGAAATAAATGAACTCATGATAAACAATAAAGTAACATAAAACGCAACAACAGTACAATTGCTATTGTCGTTAAAAAGCTAAAGCTAAGGTTAACGTCAGTTTCCTCATTCGAAAGCGATGTCAGTGACGGGCGAGCCCAGGATAAAACAAAAAACAAAATGGAGCTCATAAATATGTTGTGCGAGTAACTTAATGAGCGAGAAATTTAAAAAAAAATCAATAATGCTACAGGATACTTTTATGTTACAATGATCCAGTGGTTTGTCCAAAACCAATATAACTATACCACAAGCAAGAATGACACGGTAAATTTTTCAATTTTGATAGACAATGCAACGGGTCCAGTTGGAGCAGACAGGCCTCGACCCTTGATAGATATCACAGTAGTTAATGAAAAGATTTCAGAGGCTCTGATTGGACGTTCAATGATAATTGATTGATTGATTAATTGATACAGGCGCGAAGGCTGTGACGCATACCCACAAAGATTATAATTAATTTAAAATCAGTAAAAAGATTTCAAAGGCTCAAAAAACAAATAGTTGATTGGCAAAAAACAAGGTTGCAAGCAATCGAGCCAGGATTAAGTGTTAAGTTTGGACAGGAAAACAGGTTTTAAAGAAAAACTCATTCTAAAGTTAGACGCCGACCACGCTATATCTGAAAACAGGTTAAATTCAAGGTATTGATCATGTAGTTTTGGCTGGAGTCAGTGGTGAAGTCGGTAAGTTACTCGACCGCGGATCAGCATGCTCGGGGTTCAAATCCAGGGCTCGCCCGTCACTGACATCATTTTCGAGTGAGGAAACTGACGTTAACCTTAGCTTTCAGCTTTGAGTATGACACAAGTATATACTAGTATCATACTGCATGATACTAGTATATACTAGTATCATGCAGTATTCTCAAGTAGCTCGGACTCAATACGGGCAACCAACCTGTAGCAGCTGATCCTCTGACAGCTTGTGCCTAACGGCATAGCCCACGGCTTGAACAGTGTTGCCACTCAGGGCCATACACACCGCAGTGTTAACACTGTCCTCTAGCTCATCATAGAGGCGCTCAGCTAGCAGCAAGTAGTCCAAGTCATCGCTCATTGGTGGATCTAGAGAGCTGCTGGGGAGAGAGGCGTGGCTTAGACCAGCTGAGTCCCCGTTCATTGGTGGGTCTAGAGAACTGCTGGGAAGAGAGGTGTTGCTTAGCCCAGATGTTCTACTCGAGTCCTCGTTCATTGGTGGGTCTAGAGAACTGCTGGGAAGAGAGGTGTGGCTTAGGTCAGCTGTTCCGCTCGAGTCCCCATTCATTGGTGGATCTAGAGAGCTGCTGAGAAGAGAGGTGTGGCTTAGATCAGCAGCTTCATTTCTATCCAGGCCCATCGCGAGCTCTGAAGCAGATTTATTAGTGTTGTCATTCAGTTTATAAAGAAACGGTGCGGCTGATGTTGCCGCATTTGTACGTGGAGACTGTGAACAGGCAATGGTGGATGTATTTGATTCAGCAGTAGTGGTATCACTGTATTTACCTTGTTTAGCCATAATAGTGTCGGTTGAATTATAGCCAGTATTGTTTAGAACAGCAGCAGCTGTTGCTGTTTCACTAGGTGCTGGGTTGACAGCCGCTGGGCTGAGAGCTGATGGGCTGAGAGCTGCTGGGCTGAGAGCTGCTGTGCTGAGAGCTGCTGGGCTGAGAGCTGCTGGGCTGAGAGCTGCTGAATGTACGCCTGTAGAATTACCTACAGCTGGATTCACAGCTGCAGCTGAGATATTTGCAGCAGCTTCGACAGCACTTCTATCAGCAGCTGACTTTCCAGAAGCTGCTGGATTGTCTGCTTCACCAGAAACATCGCAATCTTCAACAGCTGCAGCTGAAATATCATCCACAGCGGCGACTGTATCAGCGGCAGAGCTAGCAGCTATAGTATCTGTCGCAGCAGAGCCAATGACGTCATCAGCAGCTGGAGCAGCTGAAGTTATCTTCAGCCAATGATTGAATACCATGTCTGCCATAGCTGATGTGACCGTCAGCCTAGCAATATTAACAGCTAAGTAATTATTAATTATTACTATAATACTAAAGTCTAACTTTCGTTTTCTTATTTTTTTCTTATTTCTCTGTTTTTGTCGTATTAATACACATATGACAACCGCACGTGTTTACAAGTTTCTTTTCTTAGCTGATGTTTTTGTTATTTTCGTATTTATTTCATGGCTAGTAATGGAAACTGACGTTAACATTAGCTTTACTTTTAGATTTTATTTAGACAGGTATGCTACAGAGATACTACCTGGACTGAGCTATATCTAGACTCATATGATATTTAGATACTGAGCTATCCAGTGGACCAGCAGTGCCCTATATTCTAGACTCATATCTAGATATTATCTAGACTTATATGATATCTGGTCATTATAGATATTATTTAGACAGGTATGTTACAGAGGTACGACCTAGACTGGGCTATCCAGTGCACCAGCAGTGCCCTCCTATCCTCCCACAGCGCACACTCCACACACATCTCCGACATGTCTGCAGCCAGTCTGCCCCCCGCCCCGTTGTTCTTACCGTTGTTACCCCGCACCAGGTGCCTATAGGCAGGAGCCGTGGTCACCAGAGCATCGCAATACAACAACCACGGGCTGGGCCCATTCCACTGTCCCAATCTCTGAGAGATCTCTAGAGATAAACAGTGAGATAATAACAATTAGAGTGTTACAGTCATCAGTGACAACATCGAGCACTATTGAGTCAAAATCAAGCCGGAGAGCAAAATGAATGGTCCAAAACGGTGCAAATTCAAAAATCCAGAAAATCAGTCCAAAGATCACATATCAGGGTACAAATCTCTGAGATATCTCTAGAGATAAACAGAGATCACATATCAGGGTACAAATCTCTGAGATATCTCTAGAGATAGACAGAGAGATCACATATCAGGGTACAAATATCTGAGATATCTCTAGAGATAAACAGTGAGATCACTTATCAGAGTAAAAATCTCTGAGATATCTCTAGACATAAACAGAGAGATCACATATCAGGGTACAAATCTCCGAGACATCTCTTGAGATAAACAGAGAGATCGCATATCAGGGTACAAATCTCTGAGATATCTCTAGAGATAAGCAGTGAGATCACTTATCAGAGTACAAATCTCTGAGACATCTCTAGAGATAAACAGAGAGATCACATATCAGGGTACAAATCTCTGAGATATCTCTAGAGATAAGCAGTGAGATCACTTATCAGAGTACAAATCTCTGAGACATCTCTAGAGATAAACAGAGAGATCACATATCAGGGTACAAATCTCTGAGATATCTCTAGAGATAAGCAGTGAGATCACTTATCAGAGTACAAATCTCTGAGACATCTCTAGAGATAAACAGAGAGATCACATATCAGGGTACAAATCTCTGAGATATCTCTAGAGATAAGCAGTGAGATCACTTATCAGAGTACAAATCTCTGAGACATCTCTAGAGATAAACAGAGACATCACATATCAGGGCACAATTCTCAGCGGTACCTCTAAAGATAAACAGAAAAATATCTAAGTGGGCAATCAATGAGATATAAAGTGATTTCATACACTAATGAAAAAATCTCTGAGATACTCTGAGATAAACAGCATGATGTTAACTATGGTATTGCAATTACAAAACTACAACTCAAAATTTTTTTTTGGATTGAAGCCATCTTACGGTCAACAGTAGAGACGGAGAAAGAGAGAGAGAGAGAGAGAGAGAGAGAAAGAGAGAGAGAGAGACAGAGAGAGAGAGAGAGAGGGAGAGAGAGAGGCAAAGAGAGAGAAGAAATTCGCTAACCAAATGCGAAATTCTATTGAAAATGAGAGCTCATACAGCTTGTATTCTACATCAATTGCATCTTAGATATTTGAATATGTTTGGCATGTATTTCTCATTGAGAACTGGATCATCACTCAGTCTGACTGCTGCTTTGGTTGGTCGGTCAGTTGATCAACCACGGCGATGATTAGCTTCGCTATCTTAAAGACAAGCTCGTCGAGTTTCAAACCTTAACGCTAAACTCACTAGAAATGAGAAAAATACAAAATTCGGTAAACCTTTAAACCTGCCCATGGTCTGTATGTTCCTGAGGATGCCCTTAGGGCTCGTGGCAGCGTGTAGGGCAGCCTCTTTGTACCTGCCGCCTTCTAGGAGCTCGGTGAATCTGTCCACATAGTCGAGCATCAGCCGGGCCTCTCTCTCGGTCCGCGCCTCACTCGCCTCGTTCACATCAGCACCATCTGCCTCCCCCTCCTCCTCAGAGCAGCTGTCACCTAGCTCTGCACGAATAACATCAGTCTAGATAACAAGCTGTCATCTAGCTCTGTACCAATAACATCAGTCTAGATAACAAGCTGTCACCTAGCTCTGTACCAATAACATCAGTGTAGATAACAAGCTGTCACCTAGCTCTGTACCAATAACATCAGTCTAGATAACAAGCTGTCATCTAGCTCTGTTAATAACATCAGTCTAGATAACAAGCTGTCATCTAGCTCTGTACCAATAACATCAGTGTTGATAACAAGCTGTCACCTAGCTCTGTACCAATAACATCAGTCTAGATAACAAGCTGTCACCTAGCTCTGCACGAATAACATCAGTCTAGATAACAAGCTGTCATCTAGCTCTGTACCAATAACATCAGTCTAGATAACAAGCTGTCACCTAGCTCTGTACCAATAACATCAGTGTAGATAACAAGCTGTCACCTAGCTCTGTACCAATAACATCAGTCTAGATAACAAGCTGTCATCTAGCTCTGTTAATAACATCAGTCTAGATAACAAGCTGTCATCTAGCTCTGTACCAATAACATCAGTGTTGATAACAAGCTGTCACCTAGCTCTGTACCAATAACATCAGTCTAGATAACAAGCTGTCACCTAGCTCTGTACCAATAACATCAGTGTAGATAACAAGCTGTCACCTAGCTCTGTACCAATAACATCAGTCTAGATAACAAGCTGTCACCTAGCTCTGTACCAATAACATCAGTGTAGATAACAAGCTGTCACCTAGCTCTGTACGAATAAAAAAGCTAATGTTAACATCAGTTTCCACACACGAAATCGATACCAATAACATCAGTCTAGATAACAAGCTGTCACCTAGCTCTGTACCAATAACATCAGTGTAGATAACAAGCTGTCACCTAGCTCTGTACCAATAACATCAGTCTAGATAACAAGCTGTCACCTAGCTCTGTACCAATAACATCAGTGTAGATAACAAGCTGTCACCTAGCTCTGTACGAATAAAAAAGCTAATGTTAACATCAGTTTCCACACACGAAATCGATGAGAGTGACGGGCGACCCCAGGATATGAACAGGATTTCTACTCTGCAGAAGAGCAGCTTATTATTTCTATGATGATTTTATTTCATCAAATGCATCACACTTTTTTGATTATAAGAAGTGCATGCGTCAAGTATCATGTAGCAAGTATATATATATATATATATATATATATATATATATATATATATATATATATATATATATATATATATATATACTTGCTACATGATACTTGACGCATGCATATATACTTGACATTTGACATGCATATATACATGATACTTGACGCATGCATTATATATATATATATATATATATATATATATATATATATATATATATATACATGTATATGTATATATATATATATATATACATGTATATATATTATATATATCGTTCTTATCAACTTAGAGAGATTTCACATGCGATATAGAAAGATGTTCCCGTGTTGTGTTCGGGCACTGAAGAAATGACCAACCGTTAACTATGATATAACCTATAACTACATATATATATATATATATTATATATGTATGTATATATATATATATATGTATGTATATATATATATATTTATATATATATATATATATACATGTATATATATATATATATATACAATGGATATGGACATTGGACCTGCCAAGAGGCAGGTCCAATGTCCATATCTATCTGTATATATATATATATATATATACAGATGGATATGTTCATTAACACTAGAAATTATCAACAAAATTAGAACACTAGAGAGAGAGAGAGAGAGAGAGAGAGAGAGAGAGAGATAGATAGAAAGAAGAAGAGAAAGTGGACTAACGATTCTGAGAGAGACAGAGAGCCTCAATGACTGTGTCACTGAGAGTCAAGGGCTCGTCAATTATCAGATGATCTGACTCATTGAACTGCCTGGCTGCTGTCACAGCTGTAGATAGGAAGTCATGACGTCTCTTTAATCTCATCACTCTATGCTACATCAATCCATTTATCTATCAGTTGATCAATTAATCGATGGATTAATCCCTCAACAAAATCTATCAACCAGTCTTTTAAAGAATCGAAATATCAGATAATAAATATGATAAATATAAATATTTATCATATTTATCATTCAATATGATAAACATGATTATATTCAATTCAATTCAATAAGGTTGCTTATTTATTGTTTATTTTAATTTGATTTCCTCCAACATAACAAACAAAGCGAAATGGTAGAAGGATGGATGAAAGAAGAAAATGGAAAATTAATCTGACAGAATTTTAAAAAAATTAAGGTTTTGGTAAGCATAGTCTAAACGTACTGTTAATTAACTTGTTCATCGATTGAGTGTACTTTACGGGGTGCTAGAGCAGAAAATTAGTTGAAAATTAGTTGAGTACTGTATGTACCTTGAACCTGAATATGGGAAAAAGGAATACAAATAATGAGCTAAGATGATCAAGAGATCAGTGCAGTGATAAAATATATGATGATCTAGAGGAATGCGATCGAAGAGAACATTCGGATTTGTTATATCAAGAAGTGCATCAGTGATAAGAAACGATGCAAACTAGATACAAAAAACATTGGTATCAATTCCAAATGTATGGGGAATTAAAGATAGAAAAATAAGTGATGTAACAGAATGATGGAGAGAGTACGTTAAAAAGTCAACCACTGAGGACTTTAAACTAGAAAGAGAATTGGTGACTGAAGACGATTGAAGAGGGCCTGATAAAATGAAAGAAGAAATTTACAAAGCCATTACAGAAATAAAGAAATGAAAAGCAGCAGGAATTGATGACATGCCAGCAGAGTTCCTAAAAGTATTAGAAGGAAAAGCACTGCAAAGACAAGTGAATTTATGATTGGCGTATAAAATACAGATTAGTGGCCAGATGATTTTACCAGATCAGTAATTATCCCTATTCCTAAAAAAGAAAACTCAGTTGATTGTTCGACTACAGAACAGTTAGCTTAATATCTTATGCATCAGAAATCGTATTTAAAAAAGAAAAGCATTCAATCAACGGCAGAAATTATATTAATTAAATCACAATTTGGATTCAGAAAAGGCTGCAGTACAAGAGAAGCTACAGGGGTAATGTGAGTCAAATGTGAACGGAGCTTAGAGCAGGGAAATGAGGTTTTTATATGCTTTGCAGATTTTGAGAAAGCCCTTGACAGGGCGAAAATGTTAGAAAAGAAATGTTAAGAAAAGTTCAAGCGAGCTGAAGAGAGACGATTAATTATGAATCCTTGTAAGAGTCAAAGGCAATCAGTGTTCAACAGGAGTTAAGGAAAGAAGGAGGAATAGGGCAAAATAAGGCTGTTGCATGGATAACATTGAAGAAGTAATAGAAATTGGAGGCACGGACAGGCGGACGGATAGATAGATGGATAGATTGTTTGATTCATTGAGTCACTGATTGATTGACTAACCTTTAGTTTATCTGCGACGTTGACTCTCTGGCTCAATTCTTGTTCGAGTTCTTCTTTAACGCTCCGCTCTGCGTACCTGGAGGACATGTTGGAGGATATCTCCTGCAGGACTTTTTCCAATCTCTCCAACTCCAGCTGCAGATAACTAATATCTGTCTGCTTCTCTACACTTATTCCTATCTCATGAAACAAAAAGAAAGTAGATATCGTTCATGAACACTGAGATAAACTTTTGCAATTAGAAAATTAAAAGTTCACAAGAAAAGAAAACATGGCGATATTAAAATATTGATGAAATGATGACGTGTAATTAACCGTTTACAGTCGGGACATAGACAGAGTTAACATATATGGCTAATTTTTGGATATGTTATATAATTTGGGCTCCAACAACAGCATCTGTAAACATCTTGACAAATTTTTTACATTTTATGTGAAATTTTTTATGTTCCCAAAATGGGAACGTTGGACTGTGCATAAGCAACGACGCGTTCAGTGACACAATGTTAATATAGCTCGAAATATTAGTACAAATTTCTCTAATTTAAGAGTTGAGTAATAGAAAACATGAAACCTAAACATTCCTTACAAATATCTCAATCAAATGAGTCATATTCCCTATCTATATCAATACATTTATTACAATATACACCAGTCTAATGTCTTATTCTCTAGCTACATTATATCTAAAAGTATTGTATAATTTAATTATTGTAAAACTATTGTATTATTTGTTACAATATATACAAATCCAATATCATTTATTCTCTAATTACAGTCTGTAGTCATGATACCTTACAATTGTGTAATATACTACATGTCCAATAACAGTGCTACTGCTACGCAACTAGCTTGTCATTATGGCCTGGTGTGGTACAGCCAAGAACAGAGTTTATGCAGGCGCTTCTTGCATTTCACACTCTGCAGGCGAGTATTGGTCATACAAAAAGTGCATCTTCCCTGACTGGCACTTTCCAAATGGTGGTTCACTCCATCATATCGGATGTCGTTGGGTGTAGGAGTTTTTGGGCCACTAAGTCATACGCGTGCCTGCAGTGACCTCAACCATGCCATCGTCACTGTTCTTCTAAACTGGATGTGAGTAAGTGTGCTGTCAGGATGCAGATATTGGTAGAACCTGAAAGCAGCAACTACTGTCATGTTTAGACCGTTGCTAAACAGGTTCCACCACCACTTCTTAGAACGGAGCCGTGACCGATACGAAGCCAGCATTCTTTCCAACACATCAGCCCTACACCCATTGTTTCATTGTACTCTCTGATGAGATCAGGCTTTGTTACTTTAGTTTCCTTCACACCATTTACCCTCCTTTTCGCTGAATGTACTGGTGTAACGCCTAGGTGGTTGCTGGCAACAGTGACTATAGAATTGTCCTTCCACCGTACTAAGATTACCTGTCCATCAGATCTGTAGTCAAAGTGGCCTCGGTTGGTCTTCTTCATTTGTGGTATGGGCATCAAAGGGCACTAGTTACACCTGTAATCACGCACAGTGCCACATGCACTTAAACCTTTATCACTGAGATCAGACATAAGTAAATAAGTAAATGAATTGTGAAGAAATTTTCGAAATGGGACAAGTGACAAGCTGGCTGGTTGACAACTTCCAACAATTCAATCCTTATATACCCTGCAGACATACCTCAGTTTTCAGGCATCCCCCCGCATTATAGGTGGCTTTGCATGATTAAAGGACTATATCTTAATCCTTAAAGTTATACAAAATTCAAACCGGACAGATTCCTTCAGGAATCGGTCCGGTTGGAATCTCAGAAGCCACGGCTTCACTGGAGAAACCCAGTAACCTTAATTGGTCTTTTTGATTCGTCACTAGAGAATCCCACGGGACGGATTCTTTCATCTTTCCCTTACTCACGGCTTAACATAACCACAGCAGTTAGGCGTTGTTGTTAATTAAGTTAACATGCTGTCAGACAATTAAAGCCCCTCAAGCAGTCAACCAATTAAAATCATCAACCAATCAAAGAGTCTGTTCAGTTTACAACCCTGTAGAATCTGTCCTTGTGTACAGCTATAATACATTGGATATTATAATCCATACAATACTCTATAATAAATAATAATAATGTTTTTGATAAATCATTGCAATAAACCAACAATAAATAAATAATTTTAATTGCATGACAGGAGAAAGTGGTAATATAGGTATGTTATCCGTTTACGGGTTAGGAATTTCGGGGTTCAAATCATAGACTCACACGTCACAGACATGCCTTCTGAAGAAGAAACTACGTTAAATTCGACCTTTGCAATCAGCATAGCCGCAAAATGTAGCAAAAGATATACCAGTAAATTGCTTATACACAGTCCAACGTTCCCATTTTGGGAACATAACATGTTTTGACGAATATCTTTTAAAGTAAACTATATTCAATACCTGTTACTACAGTATTTCAAAAAGCACATATTTAGCTATAAAATAATACAAAAATAATAATTATACACAATTTATTTAATATAAAATTAATTTTTAGAAAATCAAAATTAAGAAATTGAAAAATGCGTCAGGATTTTTTTTCTGTAAACATAAAAACTGGAACAAGCCCATAACAAGTCATATATTTTTAGAAAATTTTATCCATTCTTAATAGCCTTCCATCATAATTAAATAGTTATGCGTTAGAGTAGTTGAGTAATATGCAATAAAATCCATGTTCCCACGTTGGACTGTAAACGGTTAAAATTGAATACTTATATATTTATGGTAGCAAAAGAAACAAATAAGCATTTCAAGGCTACAAATTTGAAGAAATATTTAGATAGTAGTCATTGGTAATCATTTAGATATCCTTTAATTATATTTATATTTTAATTATTTATTTTTTAATTTTAAATTCTTATATTCTTAACTATTATTAATAACATCACTTTATTGATTTTTTCTCTGAGGTGCTAATAAAAAGAAGGGGGCGCTATAAAGATTGCTTTAGAAAAATGGCTGCAGCAGTCCTGAGGTAATTGAGTTTGACTGGAAATTAATTAATTAGGCTATTTAGATTACATTTATTTCTCAAATACATTAGATTCATTAAATTTAATTAATAAATTAATTGCATTTATTTTTCAATTAATTATATTATACGATGTAAATGTTAAGCTGTTGGTGTCCTGCTCGATGGCCTTAGGGCTCCTCAGGAATCCACAAACCATTGTTCACTGTCGCAGTTTATTGCCTACTCTTGTGTTATTTTATAAAATGTAGTGATTTGAAATAAATAAATAAATAAATAAAATCATCATCTCAGAGAATCTAAACAATACCATGAATATAAAATAAGGATGACGACGAAATTATAAGTGAATGTAAAAACTGCGTATAAAGGAATCAAAGGGATTTAAAAGCTGGTAAAGCTAACGTTAACGTCAGTTTCCTCACTCGAAAATGATGTCAGTGACAGACGAGCCTAGGATTGAACCCTGCACATACTGAATTATGAATACTGAATACTGAATCAGCAGACAAATATCTTACCAACATCGCCACTGGCGATAATAAATATTTATTAATGAGACTAATAGATACTAATCATGATCAATATTGATATTGCTTAAATTTATGCACAAAGAAAGACAGAGTACCATGAAAGATGAAATATTACGCTGTGAGAGAGAGAGAGAATGATAACCTGATAGAGACTTTCTAATTGGTCTGTTTTGATTAGGATGTTTCGATATTGTTAAATAACTTTCCCTTTGCTCTTCTTGTTTTCTGCTCTCTTCCAAGACCACTTTTTTCTCTTCCAGAATATTCTTAATCTTATTCTCCAGTCGTACATTCTCGTCTTCAATTAGCTTTAACCTGATCAGCAAATACAAATAAATACAAATATTTCAATGAATGTGGAAGTGGAAGAGTAGGCTGTCAATAAAGAAATTTTTCTGCAATAGATTTAATATTCATAATTTCTTAATAGTTAAAAGCAATAGTATTAATATATAAAAATATGCAATTATACATAACATAATAATTATATAATAATCAAAATATCAACTATCAAATATAAAAATGTAAATATCAATATAAAATAAAAATAATAAATATAATATAATAAAAACCAGCAGGGTATCTACTTCTGATATCATTATGGAATAAAAGACATAGCTGCTAGATATATTAACTATTCTTAATTGCAGCACTCAACTTGCAATATCATATTTGATGAAACTGTGATAGTCTAACCTATGACTAAGTTCTTCTACACGTCTTCTTGTCTGCTCCAATGTCCTGCGTTCATTCACTATCTCGCTCATCTTTCCATCCAGGTAAACTGCACTCTGGTGACCTTGTTGAACTGCATCAATGATTCTATCATAGTTTTCTTTAGCAGACGCCAGGTGGAGTTTGCTTGTAGTGGTCAGTGATATAATCTTGAAATAGGTGAGAAAATGTATCAGCATATAAAGTATACAAATTAACATTAAAATGGATAAACAAACAGGAATGAGTTTACTTTTAACCTAGAATAGAAATGACAAATCAGATATCATAAAAAAGATATTAGATACTAGTAAGCAGAAACTGTAAAATATTAAATTAAATATGCCTATAACAGCATCATATAAAATAATGGTATATAATATTATTATAGAAGCCCAAAATAGAAAGTCATATAATAGGATTATAGCAGCCTATAGCAGAACGCAATAGCCTCATGAATCTCAAACACTGCCCAGTAAGAAATTGGAAACTTGTCAGCTTTTTCTTCGTTTAAAATATGACATTGTAATTTAACGCATGTAGTGTTTGAGTACGTGCAGAATCGACCAATGCATACTGCACAGTGTATGTGCTGCAATTAGGCACTAAGGCTGAGGAAGGAAATTTTTCATTGTCTTCCTAGAAGTTATATTCTGCCTAGCAGGTCTAAGTCTGGTGTTACTAGTCAAGTGAACACCAAGTCTGGTGTTCAAACTGGTGTTACAGGTCCTTGTGACTTCCTTAACAAGTATAATTATGTTAAGTTAAGTTAAGTTAAGTCATACATTCTTACTCAGAGGCTGTTTTCAAGCCCAGTAACAGCAGCAAATTGACTAAGCTGCTGATCTAATCACAATTAGGCTTACCTTTATGAACGTTAATTTAGCCTTTAGCTTGAGAAAATGTGGCTTCTGAGGTGGATTCACATTGACTTTCTCAGTTTCCTTCTGTTGAAAAATTAAATATTTTCTGACAATGCATATGATGATAATGATGATCAGTGTAAATCTAAACCAGAACTACGTTGTATAGCAATATTAAATAGTATTACTGTATATGAGGCTTTTCAGACCTTGCTGAAAGCTTGTCTGAAAACAAGAAATCTCTGCTCAGGATCAAAAGCATCAACTGAAGCTAGTTCCTTTTGAATCCACTGCTCCACGCCATTGATACTGCCACGAACATCAAATGGAGAGTCTTTGGTGGAAGCTGATTGACGATAGAGAGTGATTGGAGGAAGTTTTGGAATATGAGAGGAACTCCGACTGGACATCACAATGATCTAAGATTTGGTTAGTAAACGTAAAATTTGTAACATTTATCTCAAGGATAAAAATCTGATGCAAAGAGCAAATGAATACCTAATAGAACTGAAAAAATGTCTCTAATGATAACAACCAAATGGATAAAATTGATTTCTGACAGTGGATAATTGAACACAGACTTAAACTATGGACAATAGGCAGAGACCATCTCTTTACTTAATTGCTACTTGTTTGACGAATAGCTGCAGTCTGTTAGGGTAAATAATAGAAAGAACAATATATGTTGTGCTTGAACAGCAAGTAATAATAATTTAGATACTATGAGAGAAAACACATGAGCAGTTCAGGCCCAGTCAAGTAAAATATAATTAAATTATCTGATGTACCGAAGACTGAGTCCATAGCAAATCGGTATAATGCCCCTCTGTTGATCAGTAGGTACTGGATTCAAATCTGGTACTCAGCCCATCAGTAGTCTGCTTTCAAGACAGGAAACAGAGGTTAAGCCAGGCTCCAATGTCTTAAGCTCCACATAGACTCCCCAGTCGCTGCCGTCTAGCCAAATTATCCAAAAATTGCATTTAGCCGAAAATCCGCCGAGAATTTTTATGGCTAGCCGCATTTTCCGTTAATAGCTCTTAGCCACAAATCTGCCGAGAAACTTTGTGTCTTGCCAAATTAGTATAATTTAAAAAAAAAATATTCTTGTATTTAAATGATATGAATATACTATCAAGTCAATAGTAACATTGCAATACCAATTTTTTATTTGGAAACCAAACATATCTGATTACTAATATTCTAAGTTCATTGTTGCTTTGAATGGTAATCGAATCGGTAGGCATTAGAGCCAAAACAACCGCCATATTGTTTCTTTCAGTACATCAACCCTTTCTCGTGCAGAATGACAGTACGTCAAAGAGCTTAAAATAAAGTTAAAGCCCTTACAGTAAGTCAGTATGGCAATTCTAAGGCTTCTTGTACTATGGATATTTAACACACAACACCAGGTTGCTGCTTGATGAGGATCGCATATATTTTTCTTTATGTCTGGAGAAGCAGAAGGAATTTGGAGATAGGGGTCATCTTTCACGAGTTTCCAATATTTCATCAGCACATCATAGGGTAACTTGAACTTGCAACATCATGATATAACATTTAACAATGGCGCCAAGGTTCAGACCCTTCATAATTATGTCTCAAAATTCAAGGGTAAGTCAGAAAGTGGTATTTCAGCGAAAAGTGATTATGAAGTCACACGCGACATAGTTACAAGTCTTAACGACTATACCTGAACCAGTATATAATTAAGCAAGTTAAGTTAGATACGTTAGAAATGACAACTTTTATAAACGATAACTATTATAAATGACACATGAGAACATAACAACTTCTACATATATAAAACTTTAATGCAATTGTAAATTTGTTAGCAAATGTAAAAAATAAAGAGTTAGGTCTAAACATGACAATTAATGAAGAAAGTTATCAGCCGAATTTAAAGTTTGCCAGCCGGATTTTAGCCGAAAATGTCTTTCATCGCGTAAATTCTGCTAATCCGGATAATAGCCGAAAATTTACTTTTAGCCAGCCGAAAAACTTAGAAAATCCGACAGGAGGGTCTAGCTCCAAATATAAAACTTTTGCTATGGGCGATGTTACATGAACCCCGAGTTTATGATGATGAGATTTCCCCTAAATATCCCTTAATTATATTCAATTAAAATTCTCTTGTGCTAACAATATAGCAAAAATTTGCCATTTAATCCTGATCGGTATCCATTTAGCTAGATTTTGGTTTTACTATATTTATTTTATTTTCAGTTCAAACAGAAACTAAATAGTAAATCATAAAGTAGCATAACTCAAAACTCTAATATTTTAGCCACCTTGCGTTGCTAAGTTACACTCTTATTTCGCATTCATGATTCTTACAGTTTAAATTTGTATATTTTTATTTATTCTGAAGCAAATTATAATTGTAAAATTTAGCAATAGAGAGAGAGAGAGAGAGTACAGAAAAGGTTCTCTAAGAAGCAGCAGGCATAACAGATAAAAAGACTTTAAACTGATTTTCTGGATTTCGGAAAATGCACCGTTTTTGGACCTTCTTTTTGCTCGCCGTCTAGATTTTGACTCAATAGTGCTCGATGTTGTCATTGATGACTGTAGCACTCTAATTGTTATTGTTATTATTATTGTTAAAATTACTCATACTACGAACATTGCTTGGCAAAAAGCTGGTAAAGCTAATGTTAACGTCAATTTCCTCACTCGAAAGCGATGTCAGTGACGGGCGAGCCCAGGATTCGATCCCCGCACATACTGGTCCGCGGTCGAATGTCTTACCGACATCGCCACAAGCTTCAGCCAGTGAAAATGAAAAAAGTGTTGTCCAGATTTCGATTAATTCGAAATGTACTTTGACATAAATCAAATAGCCCACCTAAAGATTAACTAATCAAACTCCTAGCTTTCGCAATTATATGTATTAACCGCATAAATAACTTATAATTAAGATATCCTAGTGGCATTAATGGAAATACTAAGCAATTTGCATACTGGAGATTATGAAGTATAGAGGCTTCCTTCAGATTGTCTTTTATAAAGCTAATTTTAACGTCAGTTTCCTCACTCCAAAGCGATGTCGGTGACGGGCGAGCCCAGGATTGAACACTGCATATACTGATCCGCCGTCGAATATCCTACCGACATCGTCACTGACTCCAGGCAACGGTATATAGGGCCTAGTAACGGTTTATAATTTGAATTTGTGTAACTCCGAGGAAAAATTTACTTCAATGAAAATATATCGGCTCCTTTCAACGAGTAAAATGTTCAATCAAAATATGTAAACTAAAGATGTACATGCCTATTTATATTATTAGATTTACATTGTATGTTTAGATTTCGAATGATTTTTATGTAATCTTGATAGCTAAGTTTTTCTGTTTGACGAATCTCTAGCAAGAGCAAGTGCATCCTGACCCAGTATTGTTGTCATATAATAATTACTTGTAACACAATATTTTCTAGTAGGCCTACACTTACGGTACATGTATAGAACCAAGTTACATTGCGATTGTATTTTGTATAATACATGCTATTCTAATTCCACTGTAGGCTACTCTATATCTTTTCTTGTTGCTATGCATTTTGGTTTTCTATTGGCTGTTCGCTACTAGTTAGAACTGCTTATATCTATTTTAAACTACTTATATATATTTTAACTATTGAGTTCAAGCACATCGAACGTTACTCAGCATTGCAATACTAATGCCACTGATTCAAATAATAACCTGATTCAAATAATAACCTGATTCAAATAATAACCAGATTCAAATAATAACCAGATTCAAATAATAACCAGATTCAAATAATAACCTGATTCAAATAATAACCTGATTCAAATAATAACCTGATTCAAATAATAACCTGATTCAAATAATAACCTGATTCAAATAATAACCTGATTCAAATAATAACCTGATTCAAATAATAACCTGATTCAAATAATAACCTGATTCAAATAATAACCTGATTCAAATAATAACCTGATTCAAATAATAACCTGATTCTGAAATAATAACCTGATTCAAATAATAACCTGATAATAACCTGATTCAAATAATAACCTGATTCAAATAATAACCTGATTCAAATAATAACCTGATTCAAATAATAACCTGATTCAAATAATAACCTGATTCAAATAATAACCTGATTCAAATAATAACCAGATTCAAATAATAACCAGATTCAAATAATAACCAGATTCAAATAATAACCTGATTCAAATAATAACCTGATTCAAATAATAACCTGATTCAAATAATAACCTGATTCAAATAATAACCTGATTCAAATAATAACCTGATTCAAATAATAACCTGATTCAAATAATAACCTGATTCAAATAATAACCTGATTCAAATTCAAGCTAATTCAAAGAATATGAATGCCCAGTTAAACATCAATTACTACAGTAGTTAATTGTGTAAATGGATCAGAATAATCTAAAACGATGAAAATAGCAGTGGCCGATCCAGGGGGGACCAAGGTTCCCCCAGAAAAATCTGTGCAATTTTAAAACCTTTTTTAGCGAAAAGGAATTAAAACTTCAGGTAACCAGTGGCGGATCAAAGTGGGGGTGGGGGGCAAGGTTCGCCCATGATAGTGAATTAGTCAACACTTCGTCGTCCACAGGGTTACCTGCCTCCAAGATGTAAAAAAACATACGAGACGGATGTACGCCAAAAACGTCATGGTTTTTTTCCTGCCTCCTCCTTCCTGAAAAAATTCAAGGATCCACCCATGGAAAAGACGAAGGCCCGCAATATGCTTTACAGAATCATAGTCATAGTCATCTTCCCATGAAATCCCAATTTAACTAAGGTCGAGATTAGAACATTTTGTAGCAATGTCTGAAGCCTTGGCGCTCATCAAATGTTGATTTGGATCCTAGTGACACGTGCAGTCCACGGTTGATCTATTCTTCAGCAACCCACACACAACATGGGCGAAAGCAAAACATATCATGATCCATTTTAATGAAGATATCATGCTTGTCTACAGTACTAGCTTACAAGACACTGTCAACCTTTATTATATACATGTAGTCTTCTAACAAGTCCTGAAGGTGAAGGAGCATTCGTAGCGCATTTACACTGGGTTTATCATTTCACAACATTTCATGTCAGAAGTTGATCACCTCTCAGTTTACGATAGTCTTCTCCAGTTAAACTTGTCACCTAAAACATGTAAGAAAACTAAGTTAACTTAATGACTTGTAGACATCCTATATACATGTAATTATAATCCAGAAATCCAGGGGCGGATCCAGGAATATTTTAGGGGGGCCGAAATTTTTTTGAGAGTACACATTTTTTGCTTACGCCCCGCCTTCTTCAGGACATGTGACGCAACCAGAAAAATGCTGTGGGGCAGGGCTCAATTTTTTTCCACTACTGCGCTCAACTCGTAGAGTGAGTGTATCCCCGTATCTTACCCCCCCCCCCCCACTCATACCCGTACTGAAGTGAGAAGAAAATCTAAAATCCTACATTTATTGTAGAAAAAAGTAGGCTAATTTTTTCACCTCTGAAGAAACTCAGCGGATGTTGTCGAATTGCAAAAGTGACCCAATTTTGGCGGTAGGAGGGGGGGCTTCCGACCCTCCAATCCAAGGCTGTTTGAACCACTGCTCCGTGACAGAGTTCACATTTTTTACTTACACACTTTTTTCCTCTTATACAGCGATTAAGTGAAACTTGAGAGCTAGTGAAACGATCAACATTTTTCGGGGATCTTCCATTATACAGGGCTCCTAGTATATCAAATATGGCTCCCTATTCCCATATTTGAAAAAATTGAGCTAGTGGAGTACTGAGTTACCTCTCGTACCCCCCCCCCCCCATCCACTGCCCTTACAAACATATTGACACATAGAAATTGCCATAGAAACAATGAAATATAGTTTTAAAATTTTTATCGCCTGGCCTAAGGGAGGTGGGCCCGAGCCCCCCTGGATCCGCCACTGCAAGTAAAAATGCCTACTCTTATACAGTAGTCATCATCATCTTCTTCTCTTGAATCCCAGTTTAATCAGGGTCAGGATTTAGATTTTTGTAACAACTTCTGGAGCCTAGGCGCTCACCAACCGAATGCCCTTTCTGACGTTGGTTTGAATCTTAGTGTTTTAGTCATCATTTACGACACGTCCAGTCAACGGCTGATCTAGTTTTTAAGCAAGCCGGACACAACACGGGGATCTCTTATACATTAGTCCAGAAAGATTAGTTAGGTGTATTTGCAGGGAAGAAAGCTCTCGATGAAGAAAAATAATTATAAACTTCGCTCTACAGCATCTCGTTCACGTGGTTTGTAAATTCAATGTTCTGTATCAGTACATATTAATATAGTGTATATACTAGTAGTACAACATCAAATAAACACAGTCATAATCACATCCTTCAAGGTTCCGTAAACTATCTCTACAACCACAACTGGTTCTCTGCCTGTGTGAAAGAGATTCAAAGTCAATACAAAATATACACACATACAAGCAACAAGCAACCATAGAAACAAGCATACACACAACCAGAGAAACACGCATAAAAGCAACCATAGAATCATGTATACATGAAAACAGAGAAACAAACATACAAACAAACATACACGCAACAGGAGAAACAGGTAAACAAATAACTAACTACACACACAATATAATTGACCTGATCTTTGCTGAGCACACCGTTGATCAGTCTACTGAGGTAGGAGTAGAGAGAGAGCCGCTGGACGCTACCGATGAGAATCAGTTTGTGTTTTGCTCGAGTCACGGCCACGTTGAGGCGTCTGACGTCATGCAGTATGTCTGCGTCATCGGCTGTGACGTCACTGTAGCTCGTCTACACAACAGAGTAAACATATAGAGATTACATTCTTTATTCGTCATCATCAGAGGGGAGAAAACAAACAGACTAATAAAAATAAAAATAAAAGCTAACATTGTACATAAGAGTAACAGTAAATACCATGTAGTAATAGCGTTATCGATCGTCATATCCTATTGCTATGGCAGCTAATAACACTAATTAATTATTATTTATTAGTGGTAAATAATTATATAATTAGAGATAATTAATAATTATTACGAATTTATTAATTATGTGAAACATTGATATCAAGAAAAGAGGATGTTAATTTCTGTAAGTATTTTAGTGCGGCTATGGAAAAGAATGGAGAAGACCAAATAGACTGACAAAATTACGAACGAAGAATTGCTAAATAGGGTTGACATAAATAGACAATAGATAGATATCATAAGGAATAGAAAGAACTGGATTTGTAATATACTGAGAGGGAAGGGTTTACTAAAAGAAGAAATTGAAGAAAGAATAGAAGTAATAAGGCAGGAGGAAGACCGAGACAACTTTCTGCAACTTTCATTTAGAAACATTAGATTGACGAATTAAAGACTAGTTGGATAATATGCTAATACTAAGATCTAATGGCTACAGATTACAGCATTAAGAGCTAAGGTCTTGATGAGATTCGTACCAATGGCCTCTATCGTAGGGATCAGTATATCAGTCAGGTGGACGAGTTAGTGCAGCATTTGCCTTACAATGAAGAGGCCCAGGGTTCAAATCCCAACACTACAGTACCCCAGTATTGCGGATAAGACATTAAACTCGAGTTTAAAAAACACTTTAAAATGACGATTTAACGTCTGGTTTCACGCCTGTAGGCGATACTAAGGACGTACCTTATAGCCTTTTAAAATGACTAAGCCAACCAACAGTTACATTAATTAGAGGAAATAACGGCCGCTGATTGGAAAAGACAAACAAATGGGACGAGAACCCACCTCTCGCTTTGATGCTGGAAATGTGGAACGGCTGGAATCAGCTCTCTTGACAAACGATACAATTATAACAGATTTATCTCTGCCTTGGTACTGATCAACAGTGTTAACCTCCACTTCACTCAAAAAACCTCCGTCAGGGTCAACAGCTTTTAGATCTTTCCTGAAGTTTCTCTGGAGGAACTGACGCAGTAACTGGACCTGCTTTCTGTATGGCGTGATGACACCAATGTCTCCAGGTTTAACGCCGCACTGTAACGTCAAATGACAGAATAGTATAACACAGTAAAATCCTATTCAAGTCTATTCCATTAAAAAGCATATTACAACGCTTATACAACTAATTAAATATTCACTAATTAACTATTAACTTCAAACTCTTTTAGCAAACATAAACAGCAGAAATCTTGAGAAATTGCCAATATTACTTGAGGTAATATTTAAAACCAGACTTGATAGTGCGTGATACAAGCACAGACGTTAAGCTTGGCTTGCTTGGGATGCTACTAATGCCAATAATGATAACTTATAATAAATGCACAGAATATTGTTGAAATTAATGGCAATTAATAAATAACTTATTGATTGAGTGATTGACAACATGATTCCGTACAGAACGAGAGATTACCTCTATCAGTGATTGATAACACGAGAGATTACCTCTATCAGTAATTGATAACACGAGAGATTACCTCTATCAGTGATTGATAACACGAGAGATTACCTCTATCAGTGATTGATAACACAAGAGATTACCTCTATCAGTGATTGATAACACGAGAGATTACCTCTATCAGTGATTGATAACACAAGAGATTACCTCTATCAGTGATTGATAACACGAGAGATTACCTCTATCAGTGATTGATAACACAAGAGATTACCTCTATCAGTGATTGATAACACGAGAGATTACCTCTATCAGTGATTGATAACACGAGAGATTACCTCTATCAGTGATTGATAACACGAGAGATTACCTCTATCAGTGATTGATAACACGAGAGATTACCTCTATCAGTGATTGATAACACGAGAGATTACCTCTATCAGTGATTGATAACACAAGATTGATAACCTCTATCATGCAGCAGACGATCTCAACCACAATCCATGCTTCCTCCTCATTCTTCGCCTCCCTGCAGAGACTTGATTCGCTTATCTTATCTACATCGTCTGACTCTGCATCACCGCACTTGTTTAAGTCATCTGGTTCAGTGCCCCTGGGTAGCCGATCATGAGAGAGCTTGTGCTGTGGATAGGCTTGATAGAGCTGATCAGTGTCTAGCCATAGAACCTCATCACCTCTCTCAGCTGACACACAGCGCCTCAGCCACGTGCTCATCTGTATAGGATTATATCATAGCATACTAAACTATACATGTATATATATATATATATATATATATATATATATACATATACATAGACATACATGTATATATACATATATATATATATATATCTATATATATAGATATATATATAAATCAATCAATAAGAATTTAACGTCCGGTTCCTCGCCATAAGGCAATGTCAGGGACGTATTATTATATATATATATATATATATATATATATATATATATATATATAATACACTACACTATATATATACACACATATATACATGTATATATATATATATATATATATATATATATATATATATATATATACAGTACATATATATATAAGTATGTATAATATAACAACATAAGGTACTAGTAAATCAGAAATCATAAAATCATCAAAGTACTATTAAATCATTAAATACTCCTTCAATAGCCCAATGTTTAATATTGTCCCATATATCACTATCAGGTGAAGAACTGGACGTCAAACACTGTTGTTGTAGCAGTATGATTTGCTTTGTTGGCAGATCAGACAACAATCAATAAGTAAATATAATTATAAATAATATGCAGTGACATACACAAACAAGGCCGTCAAAGAGGTTACAAGTAACCTATCTAGTTGACCACCCCTCAATCATACAAATTGAAAAATAACTAGGCAATCGAAATAAACCTGAAATACAAGTAAAATAAATTTTAGTTAATAAAGTTTGCAATAATAACAACAGGAATTTAAAAAGAGAATATTAGTTTGCTTCTGCCGATAAATCTGAGCTTCAGAGAATCGCTACAGATAAACACAGAGAACTAAACAGAAACACAGAGTAGCACTTAATTAGTTCAAAATTGAAACTTAAGAAAAATTCCATAGATAATTAAACAAGATAGCCCAGTATACGATTTCAACCAACAAACTAATCAACATAATCGATGTTGAAACGCACTTAACAAATCAAATCCCATAATATTGTATTATTACAGATTAATTTAATGCGTATGACAATGAAACTTATAATAACAATGAACTAAAGTAGCTCTTTAATTTGGCTACAAACAATTTAACCGAGTGAGAATTACGTATCACTGTAGGGATTTTGTTCCATTCCAAAATACAATCATAAATATAGGATTTAAAAAGGTAGGATTAGAATTTGTATATAATTAGTGTTAGATAGCCTGGTATCATAAGGATGACTTAACTGTAGAGTGCTGAAAATATCTCTAACGGCTATCGACATTACACCATTATAATTGAGACTCTTATAGATAATTTTACAGACAGATAATTTAAAAAGTTGATAAAGTGGTAGAGTGCCATAGTTAATGAATAATTGATTAACATCATAGAATTTATGCTGATTTTGCAAGGTTCTTAGAACTCTATTGCAAGAGATTTGAAGTGGACGTAACAGATTTAAAGAAGTTTTACCATAAATTTCAATTCCATATTGAATTCTTGAATGAATGAGGGCAAAATAAAGATCTCTGCGACAGTTCATGGGAATTAAGTTTCTTCGTCTGTAGAGCATACCATTTAGACTATTCACCTTTGAGACTAGAAAATTAATATGATCTTTAAAGGAGAGTTTGTCATCAAGTAGTATTCCAAGAAATTTTGTAACATGAACCCTATTAATTAGGCTGTTATTTAGTCTGATGCAAAGATCATTAGATTTAATAAAACTATCGTCGTCAATTTTAGGATGGAATAGTATATACGCCGATTTTGTGCAATTTACTGTTAATCGATTGAGTTGAACCAGAGACTTATTTGAGAGCAGGCCAAATTAGCTGATTGGTACAATTCAATAAGATTTTTACCTGCTATAAATAGATTTGAATCATCTGCAAAAAGTTTTAAAGACGCATTTCAACAAGCATACTGCATATCATTCACATAGATTAGAAATAAAAGAGGACCTAAGATTGAGCCTTGAGGAACACCAATTGATAGCTTCTTTGTGTGGGAAGTATATTCACCAATAACTGTGAATTGCTGCCTATCGGAAAGGTAAGATTTATATAAGTCATAGGCTCTACCTCGTATACCTAGTTAATTATTTAGTTTATATAGCAGAATATTGTGATAAACCGTATCAAAGGCTTTACTGAGGTCTAGAAAGATACCCAGTACACGATTGTTTTTAGCATTTTCAGTTTTTATCATATTCATACCACTAAATAAAGCATCAATTGTAGAGTGACCTGTCCTAAAACCAAATTGGTGTTCATATAGAGTATTGAAATGGTTTAAGAAGTAAATAGTACGTTTAAAAATTATCTCAAATATTTTGCTCAAAATATTAAGCAAAGATATAGGTCTGTAATTTTCAATGTCATCAGTATAACCTTTTTTATGAATTGGAATAACTTTCGCAATTTTTAGAGAGGAAGGGAAGTACCCTTGTTCGAAACAATTATTAATGATGAAGGCGATAGGGGTAGAGACATAATGGGCTGATAATTGTAAGAATTTTGTGGATATTGAGTCATGGCCAGTGGATAAGCTTCTATAGAGGCTTTGAATCACATTGAAAACTTCATTAGGTGAAGATGGAGCTAAAAAAATAGAATGGGGAAAGCTCTCACCGAGAAAATGTTTGAACTCCATATCACTTTTAGTGAAAGTATTAGCTAGATTCTTGCCGATATTAGCAAAATAGTTATTAAGTTCATTGGCGATTTCTTGTTTCTTTGCAATTGTTTTACTATTTGAGCATATACGGTCAAAGTGGAATTTTTTGTTTTATTATTGTGGCTAGTTATATTATTTAAAGTCTTCCAAATATTTCTAATCGAATTTGTTCTTTTATTGAGTAGATTTTTAAAGTAAGTTTGCCGAAAACTCTCAATGTCTTTCTCTAGCACCTTTCGATAAGATTTATATTTCAGTTCAATATCTTTGCTTTTCGTTTTCCTGAAGTTAAAGTACAAATAGTTTTTTATTTTAATTCGTTTTTTTAGTTCATTAGTCAACCATGGCTTATCTTTAAATCTCTTACACGAACACTGAACTAGTGGAAAGATTTTCTCGGTTGAATTGATCTAGGTTGACGTTAAAAATTCAATAGAGTTATCAATGCTAGACGAGTTATAAATTTGAGCCCAATCTAATATCGAGAGGTTATTTTTAAAGTTGCTGATATTTCTATTAGAGAATATTCGTATCATTGGCCGTGTAGAGTAGTCGACTCTATTTTTATTTGACACTATAAGGACAATGTTAAAAAAATGGTCACTTAGGTCGCTTGTAACTGTTAATGATTTAATACTATGTGAGTAAACATTTGACAATTCTGAACCAAAATTGCAGAATATGTGATCGATAATACTTTGAGAATTATTAACATAGTGTGTAGGAAGGATAGAGAAAGGTGTAAAGTTCGTGTTACTCATGACATTAACGTATCTTTCAATGGCACTGATCGAATTAATTTTAAGCAGGTCAATGTTCATGTCACCACACATCACACTGCGCTTAGTAGGTTTATATACAGTAAGAAAATTAGACAATGTATCAATAAATTCAGGTATTGACTTACTCGGGTGTCGATAAAAAAGATAAATACGGAGATTACTGTTTTACTGATGGCATCTATTATAATGAATTCAGCAGCATCATTGAAAATATTTATATCCGTAGCAGTGGTAACTATCTTAAAGGCAATGGAGTTATGAACTAATATACCAACACCACCAGCACGTTGAGTAGCTGGTGGGCAGGAGATAAAAGTATAATCCTTGAAGACGTTGTCGAAGTAATTAAGATTAGTGGACCAAATCTCAGACAGTAAAATTAACTCAAAATAATGATCATACAAACTTAAAAATTAAGTAGTTTTAAGTAATTAGCATTAATGCTTCTAATGTTAATGTGAATAAATGATAGATTACAATGAGAATGAAATTGTTTAATAACATTATTAGATGATTCCGGGGTATATAAACCGACATTAGAGCTAGCAATAAGGTCCTTGTCAATTAAACCGCTGAAAGTTAAATCGTCATTCATGATGACTCAGAAGATGATTTGAAAACCCACTCACATATTAAACAGTCAGTAGGCCAAGTGTTCGCATCGAAAAGAATGTTATCATAGCTTGAGTCACATGTCACCATAAAGGCCGCAGAGTTGAATTCCCGACCATTTTTCGCGACACCAGAAAGTTTCTTACAGGAGCTAACGGTAGCCCCAGCTGATGACAGGAATTCCTTAACAGTTTCCACTTGTGGTCTCCTTGTCCAAACATCTCACGAAGATAGCTGTTTTTTTGGGACTACTTTGAGAGACGAGTCCATCGGTTTCTTCCCGGATACAACACGCCTAACTTTATAATGATTCACCATTGATTCTTTAGTAGCATTGATGGCATGATTTAATGGGGGAGCGAAGCTTTGGGTGCACAAAATGGAATTAGCCCATGATTGCGATGGTTGAGTTGGTGGGGCCGCTACGGATGCATATGATCTAGGGGTGTTAAGTGGATCACAGCTAGGGGTTGTAGATAGGCGCTTCCTTAAATCAGCAATGACCTCTTCTGCCAGTTGAAGCCTAGCTTTAATGGCTTTAATAGATTTTCTTCTTGAAGAGAAGAGATCATTTCCGTGAACACGTTTTTAAGGGAGAGGGCAATTATGGGACCCAATGCTTTTCCAAGTTCGTCCACCACCTCCCCAGTACGAAGGGCTTCTATAATTTCTTCTCCCGTAGTTGAGCGTGGTTTAGGAGGCATGATGAGTTGTAAACGCGACGCAGAGACAAACTGAAGCATGGCCGCTTATGATAGCCAGGGTCTTCAGGTAGATCTAATCAGCGGGGTTAAAGTTCGAGATTTTAGCTTTTATCCAAATATTCTAGTAATATTATAAAAAGTGTTACTTTTAGTCAAACGAAAAGTATTCAGTTGTATTCTTTGGACTAAGACCTATCGATTGGTATAGGAAATATTCGGATAGACTTTTAATTAATATGTTAATTTCTAGAGAATTAACGGAGCAAATTAACGTAGTGTTGTTGTTCACTTGACACGAATCTACACGCATCTAATACAATAAAATAAGCATACTATATGCAATACGGAAGACATCTACCGAATAACTTATTCAATCAATCAATCACATGTAAAGTATCAGTCAATTACCGAATACAATTAATTACTAGACAAATACACATGATATCTATCACGCCATCAGCAAATTCAATAAATCTGAAAATAGTCTCATTAACTTAGCATTCGATCACTAAATTCTCCTGTCAATCTCTTTTACTTGGAGGCCAAAGAATTCACAATTTATTCTGATAAAACTGAACTGTTTATTGTTTTAATTTCGGATAAGAATATCCTGGAATTGTCTTTAAATTATGAAACTAATGCTAATACCTAAAAGATGACTACTGAATCACTCTAGGTTTCTGTCAAGTGACAGTCCAAAGTACAGACTCCTACTAGCTGCTTTCAAGTGCCATAAAAACCATTGATTAACGAGTTAATCCTTTCACAAAAGGCTACAGCTTGGAAATAATACGGCCTCTTAGGTGTTTTCACGTTGCTTTCTTCAGTGTATTGCATTTAGCACAATATCAGTAAGTTCATATATTAAAACAGCGATAGCATCAAAAGAACGAGTATTGTATATTACATACGTGTATTGTTTTCACTGATGCAGTGCTGGTACAAAGCCTGGAATCAGCAACCGAAGTACCAGAGCATTGCAGCATACCGTCATATGTCATCTCATTGCATAACCTCATTATTTCTCTATAACAACATACAAATAAATGTTCCGTTATTTCAAAACCCCATCATCGCCCTGTAACAATATACAAACATGAGTACATAACGACTTAATTATCACTAAACTGCAAAAACATAACGTAAACTTCGCTGTGAAATCATACCATTTGCCTGCTAATCTTCTTCTTCTTCTAGTGCACTGCCTAACGGCAGGTTCACGGCATATAACTCTTCCAACCACTACTTTCCTCATCCTTCCTTTTGGTATCTATATATGAATTTGTTCTTAGATCATCCAATATCCCAACCAACATCCCATGTCCATGAGCCGGTGGCTTGTTGGCAAGTTGTTCGACAGCGGATCAGTAGTCGCACGGTTCAAATCCAAAACTCTTCCCATCACTGACATGCTACTGAGCAGGAAACTGACATTAAACTTGGCTTTGGTTTAATTAAAGTAACTACTAATAATATTATTAATAAATACTTGCTAGTGAGAATAACATTATAGCTGATGGTACCTGTTCATTCTGTACTGAACGTTGAGAGAGAAGGTTGCTCCACAACCGTCCAGATAACTGAAGAGACTCTCGGAGAATCCCAGCTGTCTGCAATGACACAGGTCAAAGGTCAAACAACTGTCTGTGTGACACAGTCAACAGCGGTCAAAGGTCAAACAGCTGTCTGCATGACATAGTCAACACAGGTCAAAGATCAAACAACTGTCTGCGTGACACAGTCAACAGAGGTCAAAAGTCAAACAGCTGTCTGCATGACATAGTCAACACAGGTCAAAGGTCAAACAACTGTCTGCACGACACAGTCAACACAGGTCAAAGGTCAAACAACTGTCTGCATGACAGAGTCAACAGAGGTCAAAGGTCAAACACCTGTCTGCATGACACAGTCAACACAGGTCAGAGGCCAAACAACTGTCTGCATGACACAGTCAACAGAGGTCAAAGGTCAAACAGCTGTCAGCATGACAGTCAACAGAGGTCAGAGGTCAAAAAACTGTCTGCATGACACAGTCAACAGAGGTCAAAGGTCAAAGAGCTGTCTGCATGACAGTCAACAGAGGTCAGAGGTCAAACAATTGTCTGCATGACACAGTCAACACAGTTAAAAGGTCAAACATCTGTCTGCATGACAGAGTCAACAGAGGTCAAAGGTCAAACAGCTGTCAGCGAAATAATTGTCTGCATGACAGTCAACAGAGGTCAAACAACTGTTTGCATGACACAGTCAACAGAGAGAGAGAGAGAGAGAGAGAGAGAGACAGAGAGAGAGAGAGAGACAGAGAGAGAGAGAGAGAGATAGAGAGAGAGACAGAGAGATAGAGATTCAGAGAGAGAAGAAGCGCTACCTAGCACGCTTGCTCTGAACTAGTGGAGGAAGCTGCAGAAGATCTCCAACCAATATAAACCGGTTTGCTAGATAGAGAGGACCCAGACAGGCGGTCAAGGTCATCTGAGTAGCTTCATCAACAATACAAACATCAAATCTCCTGCGAGAGAAGAGCGCGTGATTCAACCCCAGACACGTTGTCCCTACCACCATCTGTTGTACACAGGCACAAACAAGTACATCTCTAATAACTATAATGATATATATTTTATTATTATACAAATACTTATCTACAACTGCAGCCAAGTGACAGGTAGAAGTTAACTAGTATTCTGTGCTTAAACAACAAATAAGAACACCCATTTAGTACACAGAACATAAGAAAGAGAGATCATACTTATTAATACAAATCATAGACTATACATAATTGAAACATACTTGTTAATAGAAATTTAAAATTTTCATTGGTAACATTGCGATCCTTCTCTCTAGTGTTCTGCCAAGTGGCAGGTCCAAGGTACATATTCCAACTCACATGCTGCTTTTCAAGCTCCATACAGAGCAAACCATCGATTAACGAGTTAATCCTTTCACAAATGGCTCTGCCTTATCCACATCTTAATGTACCCTATAGTTTGCGAATAATATGGCTTCTGAGGTGGTTTCCCATTGCCTTCCTCAGTTCTATAATGGATTATTTGCCATTTAATCCTGGAAAAAATTTCATGGTGGGGTGGGTCCCCTCTACCTTCCTCAGCTCCTGCCTTAGTCGCTTCTTACGCACACGCAGCAGCTTGTTAGCAGTTGACCTATTCTGCAGTGACCCCAATCACACCCGGGCTCAACATGGGGAACATTATGATATATCTAAAAAATATAATTCGCAGATGATACCTTAGACTGGTATAGAGAGTTGAGCTCAGTAAATACATTAGAATTTATACCCTTAGAATCCCAGAGTGTTTAGTTTAGTAAATACACTTAGAATATATACCTTAGAGTCAAAAGAGTGTCTAGCTTAGTAAATACATTAGAATATAAACCCCAGAATCATAGAGAACGTTGAGCTTAGTAACTGCACTTAGAATATATACCTCAGAATCATAGAGAACGTTGAGCTTATTAAATACATTAGAATATATACCTCAGAATCATAGAGAACGTTGAGCTTATTAAATACATTAGAATATATACCTCAGAATCACACAGAGAATTGAGCTTAGTAACTGCACTTTGAATAAAAACCTTAGAATCATAGAGAGCGTTGAACTTAGTAACTACACTTAGAATATGTACCTTAGAATCATGATCTTAGTAAATACATTAGAATACATACCTTAAAATCATAGTGTATTGAGCTTAGTAAATACATTAGAATACATACCTTAAAATCATAGTGTATTGAGCTTAGTAAATACATTAGAATATGTACCTTAGAATCATATAGAGCATTGAACTTAGTAAATACATTACAATATACATTAGAATCATAGAGAGCGTAGAGCTTAGTAAATACACTTAGAAGATATACCTTAAAATCATACAGAACGTTGAGCTTAGTAAATATACTTAGAATACATACCTTAAAATCATAGTGTATTGAGCTTAGTAAATACATTAGAACATATACCTTAGAATCATAGAGAGCGTTGAGCTGTTCAACAGATGTCACGTTCTTGGAGAGACTCTGAGATGAGAATTCCTGTAGATCTGCATGTATACGCTCTAACCTGCCTATCCGCACAAAGTCAACATTCTCCTGTATGATAACAAACAGCACAGAATTTGTATATAAGAACTACCAGATGGCGACAGCACTGGACGCAGAGTTAACTTACAACCAAGATGCTACTGGTTTGAAACCTGACTAGGCCATCCCTTGACTAGACTTCAATCTCTTGAAGGCACATAACTACCTAGCAAAGAACGAAAGATTATTGATTGAGACTCTTTAATTGTTCAATTACCGAGCATAATTCATACATTGAAAGTTTAGCATAATTAAAGCATTAGCCACGAAGCTGAATTCAAACAGCTTTAAAAAAGAGTCTTAACTAAACATATCTTTTTCCAAGATCCTTCCTGTAAATTCTGCTCAATGATAATTTTAAATCTCTCAGATTTTGACTTTTAAGCTACGTTATGCATGATAGATAATTGATATTGTAGCGCTTGTTATTATGTGCATTTTATTGTATGTTGCTGGTTTTACCGTAACTGTTGTAAAGTATAGGGTGTAGCATGAAACACTCCATTGAACATTAAACAATGATTCATACATGTCAACAAATTCTCATTATGACTAATGTGAGAGGATGTCGCGTGTCACAGAAAACCTGTACCTCAGAACTCAACATAATGGGATTCTGAGGTGATTTTGCACTGCCGTCCTCTGTTTTGGCTTTGTCGCCCCTTATAAGACATGCTGTTAATGGTTGGCCTATTCTTCAGTCTCCCAGACACAATATGGGAAGTCTACTGCAACTTCATGAAAATATACATAATATTATTGTATTAAGTTTGACAACACATCACTCACGTTTAAAGGTTCTATGTGATTGGACAGGAGCTACATCACGTTTAAAGGTTCTATGTGATTAGACAGGAGCTACATACTGCCTTGAGCTTCAGTAGAATGTTGTCGACGGCAGAGTGCGTGTAGCTTGTAAGTAGGACAGACTGACCTAGTTCTTTTAGTATTCGCACGACTGCCACAATCGTTGATGTCTTGCCTGTGCACAATCAATGCACAACTGCATACGTATAATTAACAACTACAGAAAGGCTGTTTAAATGCTAGAAAGGTATAAATAGAATTGAAGAAATCAATATTTTATACCTATATAAGATTGCATTTTAAATAAACTGATTTTCTTAATAGCAGATTAAGATTTAATTAATTCAGAATTTAAATCATCAACCAGTTACAAACGTGTTTTTATTTTTAAGTGAAGGGCCTAGTTCTTGGCAGCTATTTTTTCTAGTGCTTATCATATTTGGTGTTTTTGAAAAATAAACATAGTTCATATTCTAATTGTTCAATTGTTTTATTTATAAAGCAACAACTGCATATGCATGCTTATATACTCTTACAGCTGAATTTAATTACTAAATAAAAAATAAAGGCCAAACATAATAAAATGAACAAAAAAATAAGGAATCAGGTGAGAGAGGAGAGAGATAAGAGACGGAAACACAAAACTGAAATGTTGTTTACTATCAGGCCTGCTCACCTGTTCCAGGGAATCCCTTGATGAGAACATAATCCTTGCTCATCATTATCTGCAGAGCAAACGATAGAATGACATTTCAATACACTATACAGTGAAAATTTAACATCCTCTGTCTCACCAGAGGGCGATGTTTATATTTTAATATCTATCACATCGTCTCTTCAGGCACTCTAGCCACCCTATGAAATATTACCTCATTGTAAGCTAAATTCAGCATCATCATCATCATCATCATCCTCCACTGAATCCCAGTTTAGCCAGGGTCGGGATACAAATAGACTGTCTCAAATCCTCTCTGTCCTACACCACACCATCAGCCAATGCAGGACAAACCTCTATTGCGTGTTGAAGCAGATTTCAACTCCAGGATAATCTCCCAGTTTAAGCTACCACAGAGCACTTGAAAACATTAAGAGTACTTGAAGTAGACCTTTAAAAAAGCTTAGGCTAGTACGCAACGATATGTACGAACAACGATCGCGTAGGGGAAATTGTATATTAATTGACTGTCTTTTATCTAAATGTCTTCTATCTAAAGGTCCTTAATATAAACCAAAAATAAATAGAGAAATAAATCACAATAAACAATAAATATCAATAAATATGAGAAAAAATGATAAATGTGATATTTATCAGCAATAAATATCACATTTATCAATAAACTATAAAGATTACAATCGGTATAGCATGAATCAACTCTATCACAAATATTTACGCTATTTAAGACTTTTCTCGTCGGCGTCATAACAAATACTGTTAATTAATAACATAATATTCGGGTTAACTAACGGGGCCAGTATCATCAGCTCTGTGGCAGACTGTGTGGACACTAGATGCCGAGTTAAAATTCAGTGCTCGTCCAGTCATAGATAGCTCTTACAAGAGGAAACTGAAATTTTGATTCGGTTTTGGCTTTAATTGCAGAAATTCGCGAGTATGTTTACATTGCACTCTAAACAACTAACTATTTCTCAACGATGTGGTTTTTGATGTCTAATAAACCATAAAATACAAATGTTTGTAGCATATTACCTTTAGAACAGCAGACTTTTGACAACTATTTAACTTCTTGAAGATATTCTTGACTGCAGGCATACATACACACATAGAGGCTCAATCATTAAATTTATAACAGAAGTTCAAAAATAGGATAAACCTGTTAATAAGTTTATTTAATTTTAATTTGGTCCATGGTTACACACATGAAAACTGCATGTATTTACAAAATGGATGTTTATGTAGTTTGGACTGAGATTATAGCATGATTGGTTGGCATTCTACGGTGAATCTGTATGTGCAGGGTTCAAATACTGGGCTCGCCCAGTGACTGATGCGCTCTAAATACGAAAAACTGCCGTTAAAAAATAACAGTTCTCTGTACTATAGATACAGATAGACACTAGCACACAACAATCATTGAGCTAGTGTAATCAACTGTTTCCACTGTTCTATTGCGATGATTGGAACAGTTTTATGGCTATTCGATTTGAATCGTTTTATGAACCTTTAAAATATTTTGTTCAATTATGTCAGTAACAGACTAAAATTGTTGTGTGCAGGTGAGCAAGCAATGTCAGTGATTGATAAATAAAGATAGTCTTTAGGTTCCATCAAAAACTCTTGAATCTAAGTTCAAAGTTCAAATCTAGATCAAGTGAATTTTAATTAAACAGCTTCTGACAACACTTAGAATTGTCTTAAAAGATGAATTATTGTATAGTATAGGTTCAGATCAAAGGACTAACCCTTCGCAATAGTAGTCTTTGACAGCGTCAGGTTGAAGGTAGGTTTTTGCCTATCAATAATCAGTTCCCGCAATCGTTTACTACAATAACATGGCACAAATAGTACAAATAAAATTATAAATACTTCAGTCATATTAGGAAAATAATATCGAAATATAAAATCAAATTAAAGGCCGTTCAATGCTTTCAATAATAACAATAATAATAATAATAATACTGATATTTATATTATGTTATTTTCATTATTTTTTTTCATTGTTTGATTGGTTGATTGACAGATTGATGTCAGACATACGAGATGGGGTTATCCTGCATGAGTAGAGAGAGATTGCTAAAGCTGGTAGAGAGCAGCCCTGCAGCACTGTCATACACGTCCAGTCTGTAGATCAGCTCCTGATGGTCCTCATACTGTCTCAGATCTCTGCAGCAGGATAACAGCCAAGAATAAAACAATTATAATAAGAATAATGAATAATATGATATAATATAAGAAGAATAATATATAACAAGAATAATACGACAATATAATTGTCAGATAGATATCAGAATATAAACGATTGAATTTTCTACCTTTTGATGATATAAGTTCATGTGAATTGCGCTTGCATGATTTATAATATTAAATTAAATTAATATTATTACATCACAGCCAAGAGCTCAGCGTCTAGTAGAACAGTGCTCTAGAATAAAACATCTTTGATCTTCTAGTTCTACTGATGCTCCTCGACAATCTGGAACTCACTGCCAAAAGATCTGAGATCTTGTAACTGTATTAGTACTTTCCTGGGCAAGCTAAAAACCCATTTCTTCCCGCCATAGGTCTAAATTTTGACCCGCTTGCCTTGAATCTTGGACTTAACTAACTCTCCGACTAATCTGCTCAGAAATGCTAGAGGTTCATAAAACAAATCATCCTGACGCTAATCTTGGTAAAATTCTGAAGTATTATTGTCAGTGATAAGAACTTTTATTTTCTGCACTTCTGTTTGCATTTAGTTCTTTAGTGCTTTGAAATTGTGTTTGTTTGTAATTTGCTTTAAAATCATTTTAGGTTTACAGCGCTAACAACGCTTGCGCAGTTGATCAGATAAGTAGTTAGTAGACAGAGACTCCACACTGCCTGCAATAACGGTAACGCTGTTGCTAGTGATGCCATTGATAAAATGTGAAAGCTCAGTACCTGTCAGCAACAATGGTAACACTGTTGCTAGTGATGCCATTGATAAGAAGTGAAAGCCCAGTACCTATCAGCAACAATGGTAACACTGTTGCTAGTGATGCCATTGATAAGAAGTGAAAGCCCAGTACCTGTCAGCAACAATGGTAACGCCGTTGTCAGTGAGGTGTGTGATAAGACCAGTGGTAAGACAGAGGTAGGGCTTGTTCTGAGCGCTGACAATCATCAGAGACCCCACACTGACTCCTACATCGACTAGGCCAGTCCCTGCCTGTCTACATACACCCAGAAACAGCAAAAAATACTATATAGACATAGAATACACAATAAACTGACTTCGCCACAGAAAGTCAGATACTCGACCACGGATCAGTATGTGCGGAGTTCAAATCCTGGGCTCGCCCATCACTGACATCGCTTTCGAGTGAGGAAACTGAAGTTAACCTTAGCTTTACCAGCTTTAAACATTAAGTATTTGTCTAAATACTTGCCAACGTAAGAAAAACTACAGACATAAAATATACAATATCTCACCCTTGTTGGGTCTGAGTTGCTGAAGAATAGACCAACCGTGGACGGCACGTGTCGTGAAAGGCGAGAAAGCACTAAGATCCAAAGCAATGTCAGAAAGATCATTCGATTTGAGAGTGTCTAGGCTCCAGAAATTGCTACAAATTTTCAAATCAAGACCCTAGTTAAACTGAGATTAAAGGAAAGGAGAAGAAGATGATGATGATGAAAGTATACAATATCCATAGACATAGAATATGCAATCTCAAGTACATAAATACCAAGTTATACAAGATAGTTACCAGCCTTTGCATAGCAATGTAAATCAATAACTTGAAGTAGATAACGACAAACTAAAAAAAATAAGAAAAACTTTATAACTATACAATATATAGTCAATATTATATATACTAGAAATACTCGTGTGCAAAAATGAACAAATCTAGGAAAAATAGGCACTTTTAACTAAATCTGGATTTGAACCCAAACCTCTCAATCGTAAGGTCGACGTTCTAGCAATGTATTTTACTACTTTCAAGAAATCAACATATAGTAATTTCCTATATATGAAAAAGTTGTTTCAATAAGAAATTATAAATATGAAAATGCGATGAAATTTATACTCGCCAGAAATTTATAGTGGACAAGTGAAAGAACTGTACTTAGCGTTAATATTTAGGCACTATATATATAACGCTGAGACTAAATTTAAAATATATACTGGCCATAAACTTAATACTACTCAAATGACAGAGATGTAATTAATGTCACCATAAAGGAATTATAAATAAATATGACGTTGTGACGTCAGCGTTACTTTTAATAGACGGAACTAGCTCGTTCTATTATATATAATAGAGTATTATTGTTAGTGACAATATTAACTTTAATTACCTTCAATTCGGTATCCCGAAAACATTCATTAAACTTAGCATGAAATTGTAATAAAAGCTTCGAAACATTCCTCTGTAAGACTCATACCTATAGTCTTGTTGTTGCAGAGTGGCAGAGCATCGATGCCTGACAAAGAGCAGCTGATAAGAGTCAGTGTCAATCTGTTTACACTGGTCTCTGACTAGAGACATGTTGCTCAAACATCCTCCCTTACTTCTCTCTCTCATCCTCTCTCTACACACAACAACATGTTGCTCAAACATCCTCCCTTACTTCTCTCTCTCATCCTCTCTCTACACACAACAACATGTTGCTCAAACATCCTCCTTTACTTCTCTCTCTCATCCTCTCTCTACACACAACAACATGTTGCTCAAACATCCTTCCTTACTTCCCTCTCTCATCCTCTCTCTACACACAACAACATGTTGCTCAAACATCCTCCCTTACTTCTCTCTCTCATCCTCTCTCTACACACAACAACATGTTGCTCAAACATCCTCCCTTACTTCTCTCTCTCATCCTCTCTCTACACACAACAACATGTTGCTCAAACATCCTCCCTTACTTCTCTCTCTCATCCTCTCTCTACACACAACAACATGTTGCTCAAACAGCCTCCCTTACTTCTCTCTCTCATCCTCTCTCTACACACAACAACGTGTTGCTCAAACATCCTCCCTTACTTCTCTCTCTCATCCTCTCTCTACACACAACAACATGTTGCTCAAACATCCTCCCGTACTTCTCTCTCTCATCCCCTCTCTACACACAACAACATGTTGCTCAAACATCCTCCCTTACTTCTCTATCTCATCCTCTCTCTACACACAACAACACGTTGCTCAA
This sequence comes from Enchytraeus crypticus, assembly GCA_905160935.1. Lineage (NCBI taxonomy): Eukaryota > Metazoa > Annelida > Clitellata > Enchytraeida > Enchytraeidae > Enchytraeus > Enchytraeus crypticus. The sequence continues at coordinate 34,555 of CAJHZI010000359.1, read as the reverse complement.
ACATTCTTCCTTACTTCTCTCTCTCATCCTCTCTCTACACACAACAACATGTTGCTCAAACACCCTCCCTTACTTCTCTCTCTCATCCTCTCTCTACACACAACAACACGTTGCTCAAACATTCTTCCTTACTTCTCTCTCTCATCCTCTCTCTACACACAACAACATGTTGCTCAAACACCCTCCCTTACTTCTCTCTCTCATCCTCTCTCTACACACAACAACATGTTGCTCAAACATCCTTCCTTACTTCCCTCTCTCATCCTTTCTCTACACACAACAACATATTGCTCAAACATCCTTCCTTACTTCTCTCTCTCATCCTCTCTCTACACATCACAACATGTTGCTCAAACAGCCTCCCTTACTTCTCTCTCTCATCCTCTCTCTGCACACAAACAACATGTAGCCTAATCAATTTAAAAAATCATAGTTTCGTTGTTTGCTTCAATTTTCATTCTATTATTAGTTCCTTGCTGATCGTGCAGCGACCAACATGTTGACAAATAAAATCCTCACTTGCCTAATTGCACGTGTAGGCGACTAAACTATCCAGATAACAAAGGTCAACACAGGCTTATCACCAGTACAAATAGAGCAAAACATTTGAATGTTGGCATATATAGTCCTCAGACATACACAATACAAAGAAGAGAAGGAAGCAATCAAAAGCAGGCTACGATTACAATCAATGAATCAAATGATAAAAAATACTATAATACCAGAATCCGTAAGACCAATCAAAAAAATATACATAATTTAATATCCAACAATAGAAAGATATAATAAGTACAATCCTCAGAGTAAAACTATGTAGACAGAAAAAAGAAGCATACAAGGATTACTACAATCAGTTAAACTTCCGACTTTGCTATTGGCTGGAGCTAGTGGCGAAGTCAGTAAGGTACTCGACCGCGGATTAGTAAGTGCGGGGTTCAAATCCTGGACTCACCCGTCACTGACATTGCTTTCGAGTGAGGAAACTGACGTTAACCTTAGCGTTACCAGCTTTTTTAAACTACAAAGGGATCACCGTTCTGCTGCAGATTTCATCCAGAGATCAGTGGCGCCACCTGAAGAATGACAGACAGCACTGTGAGCCTCTAGCTGCAGCAGTGTTAACCAGTCAGTGAAGAACCTGAGATGAGCTGAAGTGAGGTGGGCGAGAGCATCAGCTGAGAGAGCGTTCAGTGCGTGGCGAGAATCCAAGTCTCGCCGCTCTACGGATCTACAGGTAGCAACGCAAGCTAAATCTTTCTGCATGGAAAGTCTCGACTGAATAATGTTCTTAGACCTTAAATGACCTTAAAACCATCACTAAGGATGAACCCCAATCTACAATGGACTGGAAAAGACATCAGGGGCGGGCGTGAGACGGAGGATGAAACAGTTGCTTACACCTGAAACGTGTTTGTCATCATTGACATTACACATTTTTTCCTAAACCTAACCTTATAAGGGCGATCGGCTGTTCTTCCAATGTCCCACCCAGCTACTATGACGATAACATCCATAGAAGGACCAGCAAATTGAACTATAGTTATATTGATTCATTCAATTTATTGATTTATTGATTGATTGCTTCGTTCACATTGATTGATTGCTTCGTTCATATTGATTGATTTCTCGCTTTTACGATTCATATGGATTATTATGGAATGTAAATATACCACCAATTTTATTGCATAGCTATTGCTAACTTTGATTGCTTGAGTGATTGCTCCGTCCTTATTGATTGATTATTCGAACATATTATTCATTTGGACTATTATAAAATGTATAGATACAAACATTTTACTTATATAGCTATTGCTAAATTTGATTGATTGCTTGATCACCTTTACATTTATTTTATTGATTGATTGCATTGGAATTAACCAGATGTTGAGTGAAAATGTTGTCAATACTTAAATTTTCAAATGCAAATATGAAAATATTATAAATAAATAAAAATATAATGCATATTTTATATGCATTATACAAAAAATATTAAATACACTGGTCAACAGTGTTTTTGCATCCACCATCCCAGTAGGTGACCTTTATAGAATCGGATGTGCTGAATTCAAAAATGATATTCGTTTTTCTCCAGCACGTAAGGTTTCTAAGATATGGGCCGAAGTGGAAATTGAAGTTTTACCCCTTTGTGTAAACAACAGTTAACCATGCAATATAATATGCAGTTAACTGTTTATTATAATACAATCATTTCCTTTGTGTTTTAGGTTTATTATATACTTGCCGCATTGTTTGTTATGTTTCAGAAATAAAAGTGACATTTTTGAAGTTTTATTTGATTACTTTGTTGGAAAAATGCCTCAAGTTTGCGTGAATCAACTGCATTTGTTTTGCTACATTTGTGGTGCATTCACACCGAAAAGTCAGCAAAGGAAGGTGACGGCTTTAGTGAAAACCAGCTACTACCATTACTTTGGTTGCAAGTTATGTGATCAGGACAAAAAATGGGCACCACATGTGTGTTGCCAGTCGTGCTGTAGTAATTTGCGAGACTGGTTTTCAGGTCGGTGAAGCTCCATGCCATTTGCAGTTCCTATGATATGGCGCGAGCCACGCGATCATTTCACAGACTGTTACTTCTGTTTGACCAAGGTGTCTGGATTTTCATCAAAGAATAAGAGCAATATTGAATATCCATCACTTGATTCAGCTATTAGACCTGTGCCTCATTCGGCCGAGCTACCAATACCTACATCACCCGTCAACAAACAGTTGTTGTCATCGTCTGATGAGAGTTCGACAGATAGTGACGAAGATGTGGAGGAGTCACACGATACTTATGAGGAATGTACATCGAATGAACCTCACCTCATCTCACAGACAGAACTCAATGATCTTGTCAGAGATCTCAATCTGTCCAAGCAACAGTCTGAACTTTTAGCCTCGAGACTGCAGCAGTGGAATTTGGTACATCCTGAAGTTAGAATTTCTACATTCAGAAAGAGAAATGCTGATCTCATGAAGTTCTTTAAGTATGAAAATGAGCTTTGTTCATGCACTGATGTTGATGGTTTACTTGTTGCTCTAAATCTGCATCATGATGCATCGCAGTGGCGTCTTTTCATAGACTCGTCCAAGCGCAGCTTGAAGGCCGTATTATTACACAATGGCAATCAGCTCCCAAGCATTCCAGTAGCACACTCTGTGCACCTTAAAGAAACCTATGACAGCATGGTAGTCCTTCTGCAGGCTATCAACTACAGCAAACATCAATGGCATATCTGTGGAGACCTGAAGATTATAGGATTGCTGCTTGGACTGCAGGGAGGATTTACCAAGTACTGTTGTTTCTTATGTTTGTGGGACAGCCGCGCCACTAAAGATCACTTCACCAAAAGAGAATGGCCACCTCAAGAGTCATTTCAGCTTGGTCAGAGCAATGTTAAAAATTTACCGTTGGTTGATCCAAAGAATGTGTATCTTCCTCCACTTCACATCAAATTAGGTTTGATGAAACAGTTTGTCAAAGCGCTTGACAAGGATAGTGCGACATTCAAGTACTTGTGTAAGATCTTTCCACAAATCAGTGATGCTAAACTTCGAAAAGGCATCTTTGTTGGGCCACAAATCAGGCAAGTTATGTCTGATTCTGAATTCGACACAATCATGACTGAAAGTGAGGTGACTGCATGGAGAAGTTTCAAATTGCTGTGCACTGACTTTTTGGGTAATCACAAAGCTAGTAACTTCAGCGACTTGGTAGAGAATCTCTTGACAAGCTATCGCGTTCTAGGATGTCGTATGTCCTTGAAAGTACATTTTCTACATGCTCATCTCGATTTTTTTCCATCCAACCTCGGTGATGTCAGCGACGAGCATGGCGAACGTTTCCATCAGGAAATCGCTGAAATGGAAAAACGCTACCAAGGAAAGTGGAATCCGTCAATGATGGCGGATTACTGCTGGACGCTTCAACGTGATGAACCCGGAGCGAAGTACAAGAGACAAAGCAAAAGAACTCATTTGTAGTTGTACAAACTTGCACTTGATCACACTTGATTGCACCTGATTGCACCTGATTGCACTTCATACTTTGCTTGCATCATAATTGCACTGTTGCGTCATAATTATACTGTTTCTTATTAGTATGCATATATGCGTACAGCTCAGTTTCGTGTAGGCTATACTGAAAACTGAAATTTTCCAATATCTCGTAAACGTGACGTGGTAGAAAAATTTTGATTACAGATTCTGATTCAGCGTGAAATTTACTATAGGATACACTTAAATTCGTTTAGGATGCAGAAAAAAAGTTAAAATTTGTAGACCAGTGATATTGGATAAAAACAAGTAGTTCTAATGGCCGTTACAAATACCTGCCCCTTACAAATCTTTCGTTTAGTGTGCCGTTAATCCCTATTGGGGGTCGATACGGATGGGTCTAGATAGGAAACGGAATATTAAGGTCGGCTATCCATAGGCCTGACACCAGCAAGTGTACACGACTATCTTTACCAATATATAGTTTTACAAATACCAGCCCCTTAGTGTTAAAATAATAATAGTAACGTCAAGGCTGATAATTAAATTAGCAGAATAGATTCGATAACTTCAATATCATCACCATTATCATCATTATCATTATCAGCTACCCATGAATCCCAGTTTAGCAGCGAGGGTTGGGATAATAATTTAGCAATGTCAATGATAAATAACACAACAATAACAAGACAACCAAGAGTATAGATAGTGAGACTTAAAATTTATTCACTTTGATATGAAATTATGCTTATTTGTACAAAAATGTACAATTAATAAAAAATGAAAAAATTTGTACAATTTTGGTCATGACCGTTGCCATACAGCTACCGGTAATAAGGGTAATAAGGACAATCAGCCACATAGACAACACGAACCAAATAATACCACGCGACACGGCAGCAACTACGTTTCAGATCACCCTCAATATGGGAGATTTATCTACCTTGGAAATAAGTTCCTCTCGGCTAAATGCCATACCAGAAATTGGAACACTCTACCTCAGACAATTAATCAAAATGTCGAACGTCTTTTTAAGAGCATCAGACTAACTCGTATCGACGAGACCTTGGGCACCTTAGACGACGTACGAAAAAAACTTTTGAGTGACCTGACCAATGCGGGCAGAGCAGACGTCGAGGAAACACTGAGGAAAATTAAAGATAGCATACCATACTTACCCCAGGAAGAATGGCAACAGGCAAGAATACGCCTCATTGAGAAACAGCAGTGGAAATATGGACACAGATTCAACCTTATGACCTGTAACCTGGACCTGGATGAACTGGCGGCTACCCTACGCTAAAAGGATGAACAAGCCTTAGATCCGGAATCCCCCACAGTAGAACACATCAACCACCTGAAGGCTCCGAGACACCGTTGTCCAAACGACCCCTCCCTGGTACCCATCACCACATTGTGAATGAAATGAGCAGCACAACCCTAGCTCAAACCCCCGGTATAAAGAGACTGAGATCTCCCACATCACTCAACAACAACATTGATATAGGGAGATCCATCAAACTACCCAGGAATTGCGCATATGACCCCGATGTGGAACCATCTAGCGAGGATGAATCACCCACTACTCAGCGACACACTAGACCTATACCACTAGCAGTCCTAAAAGAGGACCCATATCACCTAGATACGAACCTTGACCTCAACCAGGACCTTAACCCTAAAACCGGAGCAGAAACAGAAACAGACCACAACCACAAACTAGACCCTAACCCAACCCACAATCACACAACCCACATTAACACAATAGACGATACACACTTGGTATACAATATACATGACAACATAATTACAAAAATAAACATGGAGATAGAGACCACGACTGATTCGATGGACCTACAGAAACATGGGTCCGTCACAGAAGCACCACCCACCGAAACGGTTCATCACGTCAATACTGGAAATATAGAGACCACGACTGATTCGGTTGACTTACAGACACATGGGTCAGTCACAGAAACACCACCCACTGAAGCTATTCATCAGGTCACTACTGGAAACGCAGAAACGACATCCTCCACATCGGTGACGGCAACCACAACGCCATCGACGAAGAACGAGACCTCGGTTGAAGGACTTCTCCGGAGTGATTATAAGAACCCGGATATCATTTTTGAGCTTTATAACGCCTTTTTGTGAGATGAATGGTCCACCAGCCCTACTAGTATCAAATACAGAGATGTTGCAACCGATCAAGCCTCAGGAATACTATAAGTCATACTATATTTCCATATCAAGGAGAGAATTACAATTTCAATCATACAGGATGTAATTAAATACTGTACACTTTTTGGATACAAGGGATTGGATATTTTAGCTTTCAGCATTGATCCTGGAACGTTAAGTGAAGTAACTAAATCAAAGGTTCAACCTAAAAAACTCCCCACTGAACTGGCTGAGAAATTGAAAACAAAAGTAGTATTTATTGCCAGCGAAGACAACTCTGACCTACAACGGGTATCACCACCCAAACCCGCGTGGGCATACTTCACTAAAACGAATAACTCCTCAAAGACGAGTATTCAGAAGAGTAACATAAAAAACTCAAATCATATAGAAATCATCCTTGACATGACACGGTCTTTAAACGGATCTGCAACTACCCACAATACCGCCTTGGCCAGAACAAAAATATCACATACCAAATAAATATTCCCGGCATTAACAAGATCCTCACAGAGACAACGCAAAAAAATGGGACGGTCAACCTTTCGGATGTGCATATCCCATTGGAACATCTAGATATTCTCAAAAAGGGTTTAACGTTCATTCCTAATATTATATCATCCAGAATAATCGACATCATGGAAGGTCAGAACAACCTCATTAGGAGACTCAAATTACATGATTATTTTAATCACTCAGATGCTATGGAATCATTTGACCCCGAAAATAGATCGTTCTCTGAGAGATTCTGTCCTAAATCAACATGGACTCCTGAGGACGTAAAACTCTCAGACAATGTCGTCACCACCATCGGCCGCATCACTGCGTGCAATGAAAAGACGATTCGAAAAGCTGTAAGAAGGTCCAATTCCGACAACATTGTGGCTCGGATACAACATACAACACACGACAACATTGATTACATGGAACTGAGAAGACTACAGAAACTCAATATCGACAATGACCTCATTATTAAACCAGCGGATAAGGGAGGCGCCGTGGTTATCATGAATAGAAATGATTATAATACCGAGGTCTATCGCCAATTGAATAATATTAAATACTACAAAAAGATCTTCAAACCTCAATATCTTGACAATTATTCCATCCTAGAACAAATGACCAACGAGCTCTGCCACAAGAACATTATAACAAAGAAACAAAGAGACTTCCTTCTACCCGCTCAACACTTGGTACGCCCACGCCAGTTCTACATACTGCCGAAAATACATAAAGAAAGACAAGACTGGCCTTCAACATCCATGCCACCGGGCCGACCAATTGTGTCTGACGTCTCCTCAGAGAGTTACTGGATTAGTCAACTCATCGACTATTTCATATTCCCCTATTCAGTGACACATCCAGCTTATATTAAGGATTCATACGACTTTGCAAACAAAAGTAATAACGTCCAAATCAAAGAGAACACAACACTGTTTACAGCTGATGTCTCGTCTCTTTACACCAATATGAATTTGACACACACGATGGAAATTCTCAAAAGCAAAATAGGACCAGAATCTACATCACAACCATACAAAGACATATTGAAAATTCTAGATTTTACCCTCTACAACAATGACTTTCAGTTCAATGAACAATATTATCCACAGACGTGCGGAGTCCCTATGGGAAAGAGATACGCGCCATCATTGGCTAATATTTATATGACCGAATATGACGACCTTCTCCGGAAAACAGCAGGTCCAAGACTCAATAACTACTATAGATACTTAGACGATATTTTCGGAACATGGGAAGGACCAGAGGAGGAACTGGATAGAATTATAAAGGACTTAAATGGATCCATCCCGGGAATCGAGATAATACCATCATTCCATCATAATCATGTTGACTTTCTTGACATGACCATTTACAAATCAACCACTCCCAATTATACAACTCTGCACACGGCAATCTTTTTCAAACCCACGGCATCACATCAAATTTTGCATACATCATCTTACCACCCAACACACACTCACAGAGGAATACTCAAGTCTCAACTGATGAGATTTGCAAGACTCTTATGGTCAAAATGTAATTATGACTTAATGTCAGAAATTTTATTTAATACAATTAGGGAACGCGGTTATAAGAGGAGGACATTTCTTAGACTTAGACATCAAATATGGAATGACATCATAAATTCCGATAAGCAACAAATTAATACATCACATCAACCAACAACAACGACAACAACATCAACAACATAATACCAATGACCCTCCCTCTCTCCCCAACAACAATGGTATTGTTTCATAAATGGCATAAAATACTTAAAGAAACAGACCCCCAGACACGGTTCATAAAATGCTACAAGAAAAATAAACATCTAGGCCTCCTCTTATCAGATAAGTACCTTAAGAACCTTGGACAACGCACAACATCTAACACCACTGTGGCCACAACACCGGAAATCAACCATACTTATAAACCAATAGGAGCATTCAATACGTGCAACTCCAACAGATGCTATATGTGCCGCTTTCACGCCACATCACAGACATCAATCACCAGCACAAATAACAATCATACCCTAATCATTAAAGATCACATAACTTGCGGAACCAGGAACGTTATATACCTTATCACATGCAGAAAATGCCACGTCCAATATGTAGGGGAGACTGGTAGACCAATACGCGACAGAATTAACAACCATCGCAGCACCATCACTCACAAGAAAAATACACCCGTAGGTATTCATTTCTCCTTACCCGGTCATTCGGCTACGGACATGACAGTTATACCATTTTCAATACTCAACAACTATACGTTCAGAAGGAATAAGGAGAAAGCTATCCAGTTATTCCTCAAAACTCTCTACCCGGATGGACTAAACAACCTACCACTAGGCTAACAATGTAAGGATACCGTCTGGACTGGGGGAAACGGGATTGTAGTGGAACGGTAGGTGGATGCAGGAGTTTGCGCCTAACAGATGTGGGTCGTCACAGACCCAGCATCATCATATTTTAAACACTAACCCTAACCCTAACCCTAAACCAAACATTCAACCTAACCCTAACCCTAACCCTTACCACCCTAACCCTCACTCCAAAACCAAAACCATAACCACCAACGACGACCATAAACTAAACCCCTACCGCAAACAAAACCCAAACCTAGACAAAGGACTAACACAGCAAACACTAATACGGGAGCCCGCTCAAAAGCCCTAATCCTACAACCCATCTCACAACCACTACCATAGTCCCTAAACCAACAACACAGACTAACAAGTTACTAATAACGAAAACCATATCCAAAACCCAACCCTAAACTAACCCCTAAACATAACCCATTCATCATTAACCAAAACCATACCCCAACCCACAACCATAGACCTTAAAACCATCACTATATATTATTATATGATATTATTATATCGATTCATATGGATTATTATGGAATGTATATATACCACCAATTTTATTGCATAGCTATTGCTAACTTTGATTGCTTGAGTGATTGCTCCGTTCTTATTGATTGATTATTCGAACATATTATTCATTTGGACTATTATAAAATGTATAGATACAAACATTTTACTTATATAGCTATTGCTAACTTCGATTGATTGCTTGATCGCCTTTACATTTATTTTATTGCTAACTTTGTTTGATGGATTGATCACCTTTACATTTATTTTATTGATTGATTGCAATGGTATTAATCTGCTTATCGAGACAAAGACCTGATTATTTTACCTATCGACCAATCAACAACGAGCTGAGAGAAAAACATAGCATGCGATTGGCTAGAGTTTCAACCAATCAGCACGCAGCAGAACAATGACCGGATTTCTCAGCCAATCACAGATCTAGGAATTTTTAATGGACTATTATGTTATTGTACATCACGCTTATATGTATACTTTGCAACTCTGTATTCTTTCATTTATGTTTTCGCACCTGAAGAAGTTTAATAAAACGAAACGTTGTGCGTATATACAGTGTTTAGCGTGATATTATTTCTAACTTTAATTTTACCTAGCATCTAAGGATAAAACATGGATACGTTCGATAGAGAGAGATACGATAACACTGGTCAACATGATTTTTGTTTCCTTGTATTTAATAGGTGTTTCTTATAGATTTTGGCATGCTGATTTAAAATCTGGTCTCGGTCTTTTTCTATCACGTAAGAAAAAAAAGTTATCGACTAGAATCATTTTCCACTTTTCAGAATGCTTAATTAGAACCTTTGCATTAAAATTATGAAGGCGCAGGCTTACTTAGAACTATTTATTTCTCAATACCTGACTGCAATAGATTCCATTCCGTTAATAGGGCATAGTACATAATATGTACTATGCTCTGTAAGTACTATGCCCTATTTTATAGGGCACAGTACATATAGACCATAGTACAGATATTGTGCATGGCACAGGGCTATCAGCCAATGAAAATAACACAGACCACCTGTCATCGAAATCAGTATTTTTCAGCTTTCTAATTAGACAGTTACTGTAGCAGTTAGTTATGTTTTAATGTGCTACAGGATAATGTAAAGTATATCGCTTGGATACTATATTTTGATTTGACTTTATAAATACATTATATTAAGTATTTGAACATCATGTCTCGCAGTTGTAAAACTAAACCAGACTCCTTCTGTTACATCTGTGGAGAATTTACAGTGAAAGCTCAAAAACGCAAAATTACACCTGTTGTCAGAAAGGCTTATGAGCTTTATTTTGGCTGTAGGATAGGTGACCAGGATAAGGCATGGGCTCCACATATAACTTGTGCAAGCTGCACAAATCAACTAAGAGCATGGCTGAATCGTACTCGGAAGTCGATGCCCTTCGCAGTCCCAATGGTCTGGAGAGAACCCAGGGACCACGTAACTGACTGTTACTTCTGTATCACAGACGTTGCTGGTTTTACAACCAGAAATAAGAAGCACATCAGTTATCCTAACCTTCCGTCCGCCATGCGCCCTGTGCTTCATTCAGACGATCTCGAGGTTCCTGTACCGCCACAAAGTTGGTCTACGGATGAAGATGACAGTGAATCCTTAGCTGCTGAAGTTGAGCAGGAATCAGATGAAGAGCTTTCTGCCCAGTCTGACGGCCCTCATCTTATAAATCAATCTGAATTGAATGATCTAGTACGAGATTTAAACCTATCAAAAGCTCAAGCGGAATTGCTTGGCTCCAGACTACAACAGTGGAATCTCTTAGACCAAGATACAAGAATATCATTGAGGACCCGTCATGCTAGTCTCTTACCTTTCTTCAAGAGGGAAGGTGATCTTTCCTACTGCAGTGACGTCAATGGTCTTCTCTTAGCTTTAGGTATTGAACATGATCCAACTGAATGGCGACTTTTCATAGATTCGTCAAAGCTAAGTTTAAAAGCTGTATTACTTCACAACGGCAACGTTTATCCATCCATCCCGATTGGACATGCAGTACATATGAAGGAGACGTATGAAAATATTGATGTACTGTTGAAGCAAACAGACTACGCACAGCACCAGTGGCACATTTATGGAGATCTGAAAGTTATTGGGATACTGATGGGAATGCAACCCGGATATACAAAGTACTGTTGTTTTTTGTGTGAATGGGATAGTCGCGCAAAAAATGATCACTATGTCGTCAAAGATTGGCCGAGACGCACAGGTTCAGTTCCTGGCGAGAAAAGTGTTGCTCATCCATCACTCGTTGATCCTAGTAAAATATATCTTCCACCACTGCACATCAAGCTGGGATTGATGAAAAACTTTGTGAAAGCAATGAATAAATCAGGCGATGGTTTTCGATATCTTCAAAGCAAGTTTCCACGTGTCAGTGATGCCAAAATCAAAGAAGGAATTTTTGTAGGCCCTCAGATCAGGGAAGTAATGAATGATGAACAGTTTGAAGAGAACCTGAATCTTGTAGAACTTCGTGCGTGGATGCTTTCAAAGGCGTTACAAAATACTTCTTGGGAAAGGAGAAATCACATGACTATGCTCAGCGTGTCGATGTTCTTCTCCAGTCATACAAGTCTCTTGGGTGCAACATGTCTCTCAAAATTCATTTCGTCCATTCACACCTTGATACTTTTCCGGCAAACCTTGGTGATGTCAGTGACGAACATGGTGAGCGATTTCACCAAGATATTACTGCGATGGAAAAGCGTTACCAAGGAAAATGGAGTCCAAGTATGCTAGCGGACTACTACTGGACGCTAAAGAGAGATGCTCCTTCCACTAGCTATAAGCGAAAATCACGGGCTAAGCAGTTTTGAATTAAGCTAAAATTTCTTGCTGTATGTATTCTAGGTACAGTTATAACATTTTAATTTAAAACGTTATGTTTGTCATTAAAATGATGGAATAATTCACTTTTTTTTTCTTCGAAGAACTTTGGCTATGTAAAATAATGTATTACAATTTATATTTCGCATAATTATGAAATTTGAAATATAAAATTATCGATATCTAAAAATTGGTACGTGATGTGAAAAAATGGATTTCATATTTGAAATCAGCATGCCTGAATTAGTCTAGGACACATATTTTTATTAAGGAAACAGACAAAAACTTAAAATTTGTTGACCAGTGTAATCAAAACATGGATAAATTCGATAGAAGCAGATATGATAATCAATACAAGGATAATCAACGCCGTACCCAACGGCCAAGCCGTCAAACGTTCAACAACGTTATGAGATTTGGCTATAATACTATGGGCTCTGCTTCTCGATATAATTCATGGAGATATTCTGATAGCCTGGGTGATCGGAAATACAACTATCTACGGGATGAGAATATCCAAAGCAATCAGCAGATGAACCGACGAGCAGACAACAATAAAACCAGGTTTGACAACAAAAACGCAAACTATGCACCTATTGTCAGCAACATACAGCACTCAGACATGGAAAACAACGTTAACATTCGTAGCTTCTATGACAACAATTTTCCACTAGTCATCCACAACCATAACCTCAACCATGAGCAAACCCAACCCAAACGACATAACACACTAACAAAGACTGACAACTACAAAAGTTACCGGAATCTCCACTACAATTACAACACAACAGACTGACCTGATCAGAAGCGCAGACAAAACCATTACAACCATCACTACAACCATACGCATCAACCCACGGGACCGATTTCTACTAGAAACAGATTCGCAACCCTTAGTGATGAGGCAATAGAAGAGACATCGGCCGACCACGACCCACAAAACAACCCTGCAAAACCACAAAACCCTCGCAGTGGCAACACTCAGAACCAAAACCATAACCAAAACCACGAAGCTGCCTTCAAATCCAGCCACCCTGAGTTTGGCCTATTTGTCCACAGATGCCATAAGTTCATGGCTATGCTACACCACGCACAGAATTTGTCGGAGCAACTGCCGAGGAAAATAAACAACAACATTGATAAGCTGTACAACAGCATACACATCCCCACGGATCCATTCTTCCGAACGGAAAACAACTTTCTGGAAGACCTTAGGAATAACTGTAAACGGGATATCATGAAGGCAATCAGGGATCAATTGGACTTCAGATCGACAACTATGCTTCTTCTACTCTCATTAGTGCCCATGGAGGATTTTGAAAGGGCTTGGCCATCCGTCACCGCTAAGCATAAACGAAAATTCGGCAACAAACACGACAGGACGTTGATACAAGAGGCCTAATGTCAGATTAAAGAGGCTCTAACCTTAAACAGTATGGATACAACCACAATCGCTGGTAGCACTGAAGATACAACGCAGGAGGACAACAGGGACAATGACAACATGACGCTGGAAACAATGGACGAAGACAACAACCACGACCACCCTGAGATGACTAATATGAACGAAGAAAGTGACCAGTCTCCCGTCCATCCAAAGGCTAAGAGATACAAATTATCCACAGTAGATAACTCGATTGACGGCGTGACAACGGGCAACAACAACAGCAATTACAGAACAACAGAACATGATAAAGAGGAAGACGAAGGCAACATGATCACCGGGACCACGGCCGTTAACTACACCAGTATCACACAGAACAACAACTCTACTGACGCCACGACAACAACGGAAAATCACGGCGAGACAATGAGGAACACCTCCACTATCATCCTCGACAACGGCACAACCCTGGACAGAGGGATACTACGCCTGAAATGGTGGCAGGATAACTTCCTTTCAAGGAAAATCTCCGAGGCGATGGGCCGCCACGGGGTAGGTGAGCACGACAAAGAATTGAACGCCCAAAAGGAGATATTTAGAATATTCACTACAACCTCGAATGGCATAGACATATATAACCAATGTGTAGCGATGTTGAACGTAGAAGCACCACATCTGAGCGCAACATTTCGCAGTGCCTTCCCCATAGCCTTTACCCTAACAGTACATCAGTTAAAAGCTTTGTATGACAACCGTTTCCACATTTCTAAGGACGTTGACTCCCAGATGCCGACAGAACCTACCAAAACCAAAACACCAACGAAAACCGATAACCATAAAACCAATACACATCAATTATCACCAAAATCAAAACCCAAACCTCATTCAGACACATCAAACCAGGAACCGAACCCTCAACCAAACCAACCCGGCCCAACTCCTAAACCAAATACTCAACCTAACCCTCAACCTAACCCTAACCCTAAATCAAACATTCAACCTAACCCTAACCCTTACCACCCTAACCCTAACCCTCACTCCAAAACCAAAACCAAAACCATAACCACCAACGGCGACCCTAAACTAAACCCCTACCGCAAACAAAACCCTAAACCTAGACAAAGGACTAACACAGCAAACACTACGACGGGAGCCCGCTCAAGAGCCCTAATCCTACAACCCATCTCACAACCACAACCATAGTCCCTAAACCAACAACACAGACTAACACGTGACTAATAACGAAAACCATATCCAAAACCCAACCCTAAACTAACCCCTAAACATAACCCATTCATCATTAACCAAAACCATACCCCAACCCACAACCATAGACCTTAAAACCATCACTAAGGATGAACCCCAATCTACAATGGACTGGAAAAGACATCAGGGGCGGGCGTGGGACGGAGGATGAAACAGTTGTTTACGCCTGAAACGTGTTTGTCATCATTGACATTACACATTTTTTCCTAAACCTAACCTTATAAGGGCGATCGGCTGTTCTTCCAATGTCCCACCCAGCTACTATGACGATAATATCCATAGAAGGACCAGCAAATTGAACTATAGTTATATTGATTCATTCAATTTATTGATCTATTGATTGATTGCTTCATTCACATTGATTGATTGCTTCGTTCATATTGATTGATTTCTCGCTTTTACGATTCATATGGATTATTATGGAATGTAAATATACCACCAATTTTATTGCATAGCTATTGCTAACTTTGATTGCTTGAGTGATTGCTCCGTCCTTATTGATTGATTATTCGAACATATTATTCATTTGGACTATTATAAAATGTATAGATACAAACATTTTACTTATATAGCTATTGCTAAATTTGATTGATTGCTTGATCACCTTTACATTTATTTTATTGATTGATTGCATTGGAATTAACCAGATGTTGAGTGAAAATGTTGTCAATACTTAAATTTTCAAATGCAAATATGAAAATATTATAAATAAATAAAAATATAATGCATATTTTATATGCATTATACAAAAAATATTAAATATTGGATAAAAACAAGTAGTTCTAATGGCCATTACAAATACCTGCCCCTTACAAATCTTTTGTTTAGTGTGCCGTTAATCCCTATTGGGGGTCGATACGATGGGTCTAGATAGGAAACGGAATATTAAGGTCGGCTATCCATAGGCCTGACACCAGCAAGTGTACACGACTATCTTTACCAATATATAGTTTTACAAATACCAGCCCCTTAGTGTTAAAATAATAATAGTAACGTCAAGGCTGATAATTAAATTAGCAGAATAGATTCGATAACTTCAATATCATCACCATTATCATCATTATCATTATCAGCTACCCCTGAATCCCAGTTTAGCAGCGAGGGTTGGGATAATAATTTAGCAATGTCAATGATAAATAACACAACAATAACAAGACAACCAAGAGTATAGATAGTGAGACCTAAAATTTATTCACTTTGATATAAAATTATGCTTATTTGTACAAAAATGTATAGTCATGTATAATTAAAAACTGGAAGAAAGCATAAAGTAAATTATGAGGAGAGGCAAATAATAAAAGAAACATACCATAACAATAACAATAACTCAATCGTTAACTAAAACTATCTACTCCATCTCTCTATCTTTCTCTCTCTCTCTCTTTCATTCTCTTTAGATCGATTCTCTGTTAAATGGCAAGTCCATGATATATAACCATTTCTAGGTAAACATTTCTAATTTATGCCCTTCACTTAAATCAATAGATTTAAGATATGACACTTCAGCAAACACATATACAAACCTGTGATATAAAGAACAATTCAACAGTTGAGGGCATCTGCTGCACGAACGTTCATCGTTGATTGGTTCAGGCAGTGAGCCAAACATCCAATCAGAACTAAGAGAAATGGCATCCAGAGAGCTGATTGGTTGCTCACATCGTTTCAAATAATGTACCAGCTCATTGCGAAGCTGTATTAGACCTAGAATAAAGAAAAGCAAAACACATTAACTATAAAAGACAAGCTAATGTTTTCTTAAGTTAGAAAGAGTGTGAAAACTGCAGCATACACATGATATGACATAACACTGGAGCAACTGAAACAGTATAGACTGTGCACGAAGACACATAAAGCTCAGACCTCATAACATGGACACTTTTGAATGGGTTTCTGGAGAGAGACTTTGCATTGCTTTTGGACCACTTTGTTTTCTGCTTGTCGACTCAGATTTTTGATCAATAGTGCTTGTTGTTGTCACTGACAACAGTGTATACTCTAGTAGAAGTGGCTGTAGTGAGGTACCTCTTTTCTGCGCATGATCAGATTGTAACATCTGAGCGGAGAGATCTTTGAGATAAAGTAGAATACCATACGAGGGCGACGACCTTCTGTCACCACACATCAGTGTATATAACAGCACCTGTTTAACATATGTAGCAGCACATATTAGCTATATAATCACACATCAGCGTGTATAACAGCACCTGTTTAACATATGTAGCAGCACGTAGCAACTATATAATCAATCACACATCAGTGTGTATAACAACACCTGTTTAACATATGTAGCAGCACATAGCAACTATATAATCACACATCAGTATGTATAACAGCACCTGTTTAACATATGTAGAGCACATCAGTGTGTATAACAACACCTGTTTAACATATATAGCAGCACACAAGCGGGTACAACAACACCTGTTTAACATATGTAGCAGCATATGCTAACACACATAAGCGCATATAGACCAATGCATACATGTAAAGAGAACCTGTTTAACATACCCAATAGTGTCTTTAGCTCATATCAACTAACATCAGCTTATGTAAAAGAGTCTGTTTAACACAAGAAATAATTTAGCTTGATTATCAAACATGTTTTTATTTATAGAATTATTAATTCAGGTACAACAAACCGAAATACATCACATATACAAAAATTAAGAGAATTAACTAAAAAAGACAAGAAAGAGATAATTAAGCCATACACTAGCCTGCAAGACAATAATAAACAAACAACACTAAAAATAAGAAAAAAATAAGAAAAAGGTTCACCTTCATCTTCCCTTGAATCCCAGTTCAACTAGGCTCGGGGAAAGCTTAATACTTTTAAGTATTTACTGAACAAATATATAATAAATAATGAATAAATATATGTTTTAATATATGTTCCTCTATGTGGAAATGAACAGGAAAGCGGAAGACAGAGAACAGTGGAGGCGCTATATATCATGGACCTGCAAGTAGGCAGTGCACTAAGAGAGAGAGAGATATATGTTATAGTCTGCAGTAAGGACCTGGCCCTTGTGTTCTGTAGAGAAGGTGGATCGTCCAGTCTTCAGCTCCAGTGGTATGATCTCCCTACTTGACGAGTTCTTCTCCAACTACAAAAAAATCAAATCAAAGGATACGGCGTAATAGTTAGAGTATTCACCTCGCAAACAAGTGGCCTAGAGCAAAGTTCAGATGAGTCAATGGATATACTCTTGGGCCCCAGGAACGTTAATTCTGTATCGGAGCTTCCTCCAAACTGGCGCTATCAACAGTAAAATGTGATTAGTCATTGAAAGGATTATAGTAATTGTCAGGAAATCAGTCTCGAAGACTGATTACTGGACATGAAATTGCAATAAAATGGTCGTTAAAATTGGATGTATTAAAGATCAGGGCAAATCAAGAAAACATGAAGAAGTAGAAATCAACGGAATTCAGTGAATTGATAAAATATTAATCAATTTCATAGCACAAGTAATCCAAGAAATAAAATTTAACAGAAAATTCAGTCAAGCTTCACTCCTAACTGGATGCAGTTGAAAAGCCTTACGGCATAAAAACTTAACTATTACAGAGATCTGAAGTAAACATGTACTTCACCTATACATAAAATGAATAATAGAAATAATAATAATAATAATAATAATAATCGGAAAGAAAGCTGAGCCTAATGGATGACACTTTTATTTATAAACAATACCGTTTTTTGTTTTAATTTAATATTTTATCTTAATTCGCTAAATTGTTTCTCATATACTTTACTATATTACTTATAAGTTTCTGCATTTCAGTATACATTTATTTTCTTCTAATTTATGATAATGGATTTAACATATTTGTTTTAAAATTTTTCACTTTTTTACCGCGCTTTTTAGCCATATATTTAAACACCTTTTTGTCCTAGAATGTTTTTCCTTTATTTTAATTGGTTGATTTCTTTCTGCTTCACCCACAGAAAGAAATCATTTCCCGTTTTTCATGCTATAGATGTGTTTTCATTGCTCTTTCTTTCCATTTATCTTGTTTTAGCCCTCACTACTCCATATATGACCAACCATTTCACTGGCAGTTCCATTGACCATATTTCTTCCTCATGCAAACTCGTTTACCAACCTATACCGTATGCCTCCGTTTGTCAATGCCTTGATTCTTTACCTCTGCCATACTTTTCTAAATCCTATCTTCATTTTGTTTCACTTAATCTCACTTCTAAACGACATTTAAACATCATTCTTACCTTTCTCTTAATTTTAGCAGGCGATGTTGAGTTGAATCCTGGCCCTGTTTCTTCTGTTTCTAACCTGTCCACTTACTGCCTCAATATTCGGTCTGCCACAACTATCACAAAAACCTAAACAAACCCGAACTCATTCAACAGTTTATTCTTGACGAGTCCATTGATATTCTGTTTTTGACAGAATCATGGCTCTCTCCTGACACTCCACCTGCTGTCCTTAACTCTCTCACTCCCCATGACTATTCCATTCAACATGTCGGTCGTTCTTCTGGTCGTGGTGGTGGCATCGCTGCTATTTTTAGGTCAACTTTTTCTTTCTCTGTTTGTAACTGTTCTCCATTTTTACCCTTTGAATATATGTCATTCCGTCTTGTATGCAAATCTAAATCCTATCTCTTTTTGATTATCTATAGACCACCTTCTTTATCCAAGGCCAATTTCATTTCTGATTTTTCCTTGCCACTTGAAGACATTGCCTCATCACCCACTGATTTAATAATTATGGGTGATTTCAACATCCACCTAGACTCTAATGACTATTATTCTTCTTCCCTTTTATCAACACTTGATGCCTTTGATCTCAAACAACATATATCTTCCCCTACTCACTCCTCTGGTCATATTCTTGATCTTCTTATCACTTGAAACAGCATGTCATTTCTTGATCAAGGAATCTCTGATCCTTCACTATCAGATCACAGTGCAATTTTCTGTAAATTGCCTGTGCCTGTTAATGTACACCCTTCCAGAACACTTAAAACATAGAAAACTCTCTTCTATTAACATTGATGCCTTCTCTGCTGATATTGTGTCCTCTTCTTTGTATTTTAATCCATCTTCAACTGTTGCCGAATATTCAGCTTAATTTAGCTCTGTACTTTCTTCCATATTAGACAAACATGCCCCTCTCAAGACCATTCATTGCCGTTCAAACCCTAGGAAACCATTCATTTCTGAACAAATCCTTAAACAAAAATCTGAACGTTCAAAACTTGAAACTAAGTTCAGGAAGGATCTGAAAAATCCACCTGAACTAAGAAATCCAGACATTAAGTCCAAGTACCTCAAGCAAAAGAAAACTAGCAAATAAAATGGTTAGTTCTGCTAAAAGCTTGTATTATCAAAATCTAATATCGCAGAATCAAAATTGTCCCAAGAAATTATGGGGAGCACTTGACTCTCTGCTTGATCGCACCATTCCCAAGTCACTCCCCTCTACCACCTCACCATCTTCTCTTGCTACCTCTTTTCTCAACTTTTTCGATGACAAAATAGCCAAACTCTGTAGCTCTATACCCTCCAACTCCATTGACACCGACAACTCCATTTCTGTAAATATGCCTGAACCACCACTACTGTCTAGTTTCGAACCAGCGAAACTGGAAGAAATACGCAATTTTATTCTTCGCTCTACCGACTCATCTTGCTGCCTTCATGTTATTCCTACACGATTACTGAAATCCTGTATTGATGTTTTAGTTGCTCCTATTACTTACTTAATCAACCTCTCACTCTCAGAAGGTATCTTCCCGACCTCCTTCAAACAAGCAGTTGTATCTCCTTTGCTAAAAAAGCCTTCTCTACCAAAGATGATCTTTCCAGTTACCCTCCTATTTTCAATCTTAACTTCATCTCTAAACTTCTTGAAAAGGTAATTTATACCCGTTTATACACTCATCTTGATTCTTTCCCTTCGCTCTCTCATTATCAATCTGCCTATAGAAAACTGCATTCTACTGAAACCGCTCTTCTTCGTATACATAATGATCTTAGCTTGGCTATGAGTAGTAAACAGGTTCTGCCTTGGTTCTTCTAGATCTCTCTGCTGCCTTTGATACAATTGACCATGGCATCCTAATAAATAGGCTTAAATCTTGTTTTGGCATATCGGATTCTGCCTTTTCCCTTCTCACATTGTATCTCTCATGTCACACACAATCGGTTGTTATTGATCAAAATCGCTCTTCTGAACTACCCCTCCTACGCGGTATTCCTCAAGGTTCAGTGTTAGGTCCATTGCTCTTCTCTTTATATATCACACCTCTTAGCTACCTGCTTGCTCAGTCCTCCATAAATTTTCATTTTTATGCAGCCGACACACAACTATATATTTCCTTTTCTAATCATGATTCTGATCAAAAACTGGCTCATCTCTCATCCATTCTTGACAAGGTTTATTCCTAGTTTTGTCCTAACCGTCTTGCTGTTAATCCTTCCAAAACTGAATACCTTTTAATTGGCACTCCTTTGCAAAGAAGTAAAATTACCAAAAACTCTGTTATTTTCAGAATCTTGCTATTTCACCTTCTCGATCTGCCAAAAACCTTGGAGTCATATTTGATGAAAACCTTGACTTTAAATCCCATATCTCTTCTGTTTGTCACGTTTCTTTCTTTCAGATTCGTCAGATTAGGCAAATACGCCCATCCCTTACTAGAAATTCAGCCACTATCCTTGCTAATCCTATAGTTCATTCAAAGCTCGACTACTGTAATTCATTATTACATGGGTTGCCTACTTCTTCTCTCAATCGTTTGCAGCACGTCCAAAATTCTCTTGCATGTGTTGTTTGCAAGTCCTCTCGACTTCAATTTTGCTCTCTTTCTCTTCTACGCAGTCTTCACTGGCTCCCTGTTAATCAACGCATAAAATATAAAATAGATCTATTAACTTTCAAAACTCTGCGATTTGGCAAGCCTTCTTATTTATCTGAAATTCTTCTTCCCTATCGCCCCTCACGTACACTTCGCTCCACCGATGCCAATCTTCTCTCAGTTCCAAATATTCTCACGTCATTGGGCAGACATTCATTTTCTTACGCAGCACCCACAATCTGGAACTCTTTACCTGCTAATCTTTGCTCTTGTTTTTCTCTTTCAACATTCTCTAGCAAGCTTAAAACTTACCTTTTCCCACCATAGACATAATCAATCTACACTGACCATTTTTTGATCACCGGACTGGCTTTCGTTTAGGACCCTGCTTCTCCTCAGCACATTTCTTTCGCAGATTGGTCTGGGTGAATTGATCTGTAGTGATATGTGCTGTTGGGGACATCCCTGACATCATCCCTGGATGAGGAAACGGACGTTAAACCTTTATTATTTATTATTATTTAATAAAGGTTTAACGTCCATTTCCTCATACAAGGATGATGTCAGGGACGTCAAATAACGAATCCGGCACCTGAAAATTTCAAGAAGATAATTAATAAATTTAAAACATACAGTACTCCCAAAATTAGTTCCAGAATTCAAAATGGTAATTTAGAAACGGTGCACCTGGTAAACTTCAAGTATAAAATTTATTTACCCTATTAACCACGACGGTGAGATCAACCTTGCCCTTGATGCCGTATCTAGGAGACCAAATGTTTTCTTCAACATCAGCTATACTCTCGATCATAATCGGCAAACTGTTAGCAGATCTATTACACACATAACAACTATCATTTAAAAAGGAAGTTATCATTCAGTAAATGAAGTTAAGCATCATCGGGCTCGGGTAGCACTTAGACGAGCGATCTCTTTGAGAGATCGAGTGCAGACAGTTCTGACCAAAAAATGACGTTAAACCTTTATTATTATTATTATTATTATTATTATTATTGAAAATCAGAGAAAATCAAGCAAAGTTTTGCATTCAAGGCTTAATTCATGACTGAGACAAATGTAGTGCTGATGTTGTCTCTAACGACAGTAGCACTGCAACAGTTGTTGTTATAAGCTAGTTATCTCTCAATTGCGTACAGACAAAAGCAGCGAATAATTCCTCCTGACAGCTTTAACACTCCCCAAAGAGCACTTCAAATAACACTTTCATCTACCAAAAAACTTTACTCCTCTGCAAAGACTGAGCCTTCCACAAATCTTATAACAAATTTTCAGAGTTGAACAAACAGCTTGGTAAAAACATAGTACATAATTTCAAAAAAGATTTTTTGTAGCAACTACCACTAAAACATCATCATCATCATCATCTTCCCTTGAATCTCAATTTAGTTAGTGTCAGGATACGAAATGACCATCTTCAATCCTCTTTGTCTCACACCAAATCATCAGTCAATACCCTATTTCCATTCGTTTAAATTTTGTAGCAAACAATTTTAGCTACAAAATTGACCTTTTTAAAAATATATTACCACTTAAACACTTCAATACAATTAAACCACAATTAACTTACATGCACGCTGTGCTGCAATGAACAAATACACAATTTGAAACCGATAAAAAAAACATTCAATACAACATTTTGTATTTACTATATTACAGCATCTTACAGTTACCACTTCCAACACTTTAGTGCAGTTAAACCATTCTACATTCTACCATTCTACTGTTACTCCTAAACAAACTGAGAACAACTCACTTAGATGCAGCTTGATGCGCTCCGAAGGTCATTCCCTGCCCGGCTTTGACATATCTCTCTATAAAAGAAACAATCTGCGGCAGATACTTCTCTAGCTCCGCCCACACTTCCACCCCCTTCAGGTTCATAGAATACATCTCATGAACGTATCTCATGTCCTCAACAACACTACGAGCCATACTAGTCACTTCCTGCAGTGTTCTCACCTTAGACATCAGGCACTGTACACATTAATTATATTATTCAATTTATTTATAAATTTCATAATCATTTATTAATAAATTTCATAATCATTTATTTATAAAATTCATAATCATTTATTTATAAAATTCATAATCATTTATTTATAAAATTCATAATCATTTATTTATAAAATTCATAATCATTTATTTAAATTTCTTGAATAGATGTGTTAAAAGATATTATAACTTGCTTCGGCAGTACTTAATTACACAGAGTACAATAATAGCACTGCAGGAAAATATCAGCTACATGTCCTCATTGAATTACTAGCTGAAGTTTAGTCAGTTTTATTGGTCGTCCTATGCTTCTGAACCTTGACATTAAACACACCACAACGTACCTCCAGCTAATTTGATCTACAAGGGGGACTATACTATTCATATTTGCATTACTATGTCATTAGTTCCACGTATGTAGCGTAATTCGCACATCTCATTTGGATTTGAATTATTTGCCGATGTCAAATTGTTTTGAAATACCCTTTTTTAATTGAATTTTGATTAACTGAAGAATCCAAATATTCAGACTACATCATATCATCATCATTATCCTCCCTTGAATTCCAGTTTAACTAGGGTCGAGATACGAATAGACAGTCTCAAATCCTCTCTGTCCTACACCACACCACCAGCCAATCCCCTATTTGAGACTTTTCCATTCGTTTAATTTTTTTGTAGCAATTTCTGGCGCCTAGGCGCTCACCAACCGAATGCCCTTTCTGACGTTGGTATGGATCTTAGTGCTTTAGTCGCCTTCTACAACACGCGCAGTCACCGGTTAGTCAATTCTTCAAACAACCCGGACACAACACGGGAATCAGACTACATCACATGAGCAAAAATAAATTAAATAAATGAATGAATCAATAAATTTTTCTACTGCATCCATACAAGATCAAGGACTAATATGATCATTTCAATTGTTCTGCAATTACATGCAGTTTAAGTCTAGCACTTTTAAATCAAAACATGAATAAAATATATTAAAAATAAATATTTAAAAAAACATTAACCTGTTGGAAAACAGAATGCAGAATACTTCCATACAGCATGGCATCGTTCTTCTGATCAACACCCTGTTATTAATATAATAGCATTTACAAATCTAAACTGTTGTAATTCATAATTTAACTCTCGTATTCTCCCCCCCCCCCCTCTTCTTCGCTCTCTCTCTCTCTCTCTCTCTCTCTCTCTGTATAGAGACTTTATTCATCTTGCCTGACTGTATTTTTGATCACCGGCGCCGTTCGGATCTTTTCTTTCTCTTCAGCACAAGTTTTTTCAGATCGTTTGGGATGAATCGATTTGTAATGACATGTGATGGGGGGACATCCCTGACATCATCCTTGTATGAGGAAACGGACGTTAAACCTTTATTATTATAATTATTAAATATATATTTTTTAAAGCACGTAATCTGAGTTTCTGACGCCTACAGTTTACAATCAAGATTACTAAATTATTGATCAACAACTTGATTCAATCACGAAGTTACGCATCTAACAAATCTTAAGAAAGCCTATAGCTTTTAAAAATATGACGTCCCAGATTTTTTAACGCTGTCCTCTATTCAGTTTAGTCAACAACACCTATTCCACGACGAATTTTTCAACAATAGAAATGTAGCAAAATCACAGAAATAAATAAACGAATTAAATTAGTCATAGGCGGAATTCTTGTACAACATCATCATCAACTTCCCTTCAATACCAGTTTAATTAGGGTCGGGATACGAATAGTCCTTCTCAACTCCTCTCTTTACCATACTAATTTAGCAGGTAATCCCTTTTTTCATTCGTTTTACAAAATGTTGCAGCAATTTCTGGAGCCTAGGCGCTCACCAACCGAATGCCCTTTCTGACATTTTTGGATTTTAATGTTTTAGTAGCCTTCTAAGACACATGCAAACATCGATTGCTTAAATTTTCAAAACAACCAGGACAAAACATAAGAAAAACGAGGATTTCAGAAAAAAGAGGAATTCTGGTAGAACATTTATAAATGACGATTGAAGAAAGAAAAGTTTTATTCTAAGTAACTAGCATATGAGATAGTTAATAAGAGAAATAATGTAAACTGATTTGATGCATGATTCGACGTCCTATAACAGTACTTATGCAGAAGTCTATTTGATAGACATGATTTGAGCCATTGAAGCGGTAGACCTCTCAACCAATCTCATGCAGTAATGCAACATTATTTTCTCCCTGGATTCAAAAAAGATTTCACAGCACATTCTCTCGACTGTATAAGATGTAAAAATTTCTAATAATTACCTTAAATTTCTGACTGAGAACACATCTACAAATAATATAAAACTCAGAAAATAAAGCAGATAAATAAATAAATACTAAAGCAGAGTGTGTCAATGCACGAATTAGGCAATACAAAAGGTCAATATTGAGTTAAATACTCTTCTACAAATATAATTCAATGGCTACTAGATTACAGAAAAAGCTAAAAAGCTGGCAAAGCTAATGTTAAGGTCAGTTTCCTAACTCGAAACAGATGTCAGTGACGGGCGAGCCCAGGATTTGAACCCCACATATACTGATCCGCAGTCGAAAATCTTACCGACATTGTCACTGGCTCCAGCCGCAACACTAGTAGCTTTAATCCATGACCAAAAAACAAACATTTATTTTTAAAATCGTGTCTGTGCATAACATACGACCTAAATTTACAATTTAAATAGTACAGAATTAAATTTCAGGATTAACAATTTTTCTTATTACTAACAATGAAATCTTAGTAGTGGCCTTGCCAGAACTCGGTCTTTGAGACTACTTTAAAGAATGAGTACATGTATCATAATACATCTGTATACATGTACTAAGATACGTTTTATATGATACACGTACAATAGTATTGTGATACTTATATTGATGTGCATTATGTTTTGAAACTTGTATTAGAATGCGTGTACTGAATCCAACAATGCTAAGTTTATCGTCAGTTTCCTGCTCAAAATCATGTCAGTGACAGGGAGAGCACTGGATTTGAACCCTGCAGCTGTTGATTTGCTGTTGAATAAATGCCAACAAGCCACCGGCCCAGCCAATACAAGTATATATATTACACATATATTACAACAATACATATGCATTACTGCGACACAAGTATTATGAAACATGTATTGTGATACGTGTATTTTGATAAGTAAATTATGACAGGTATATTGTGACACATGTACTTAGATATGTGTATTAAGATATATGTGTATTGTGACACACATAGTTAGATACGAGTGTTAAGAAACGTGTATTGTGACACACATATTTAGATACATGTGTTAAGATACATGTATTGTAACACATGTATTGTGATACGTGTGTTAGATACATGTATTGTAACACAGGTATTTAGATACGTGTGTTAAGATATGTGTATTGTGACACATGTATTGTGACACTTGTATTGTGATACGTGTATTGTGACACGTGTATTGTGATACGTGTATTTTGTCACGTGTACTGTGATACGTGTATTGTGATACATGTATTTAGATACGGGTGTATTGTGAGACCTGCGCATGCAGTGCACAGTGGAGGTGACAGCAGTGGTGGACACGAGTTGATCAGGCTCCACGATCAGGTAGTTCTCACTGTCTGTTACCCTGCACACACCCCCAGCATCAAACCCTCCAATCACGTTAACCACTGAACCAACCGCTACGTGCGTCTCCTCCCTGTCGTATCAATCAATCAATCAATCGATGATTAACAGTTGGTCATTTCATCACTCAATCAAACAATTAATAAAATCATGTAAACACTTGTAAAATCACATATTATAGTACTAAAATGGAAAAATCACAACCTAATTGTTTTAGGTTGTAATTATTCCATTTTAGTACTATATTATCTGATTTTACGACTGTTTACCTGATTTTATGGGTGTGCCTTGTGTGCTTTGTGTGGGCCTTGCTGCCTGATTTCTAATTATAAATAAATAAATTGATTCATCAATAAAACATACCATCCTGGTAGACTAAACCTTAGGGCTTACATGATTTCTCAGAATTGGGAAATGAGGATGTTGCCGAGGCTGCTCCAACATTAATCAACTAATGAAGCCGTCAATTAGTGGATTAAAGTCAGTAACTGATTATAACCGGAATATCGGATTTCCGCAAGCTTGTCTAAAGAGCCTATTAATTTATTTAACAAAATTAAGTGATAAGATCTTAGAGTATATATAGGAATATATAGTACATATAGGTACCAACCTAAAAATAAAAAAGACCTCAACATTTTCCATATATATTAATTTACTAAAATCAGACTTCAAATGTGGCACAAATGCAAATATATATTTGGAAATATTGTAGTTAAATATCTCAATATTGCATTCTCAAAAGTCACAACGAAAAATTTTAGCTATTAAATATCGATACTAATTAATGTCGTACTGAATTAAAATAGTGATGATTAGCATTTCAAATCATCACATAGTAAACTACTAATAATGTTGACTGTTTCGATTCATTTGGTCCAACATCATGGCCGCCTGATGCACCGAAATTATTGCGAAATACTGTCTCTTGTCAATTATTACTCTAAGGGCATGACTCTGCGAGAAAGTCTATACGGCAGAAATACCGCTCTATACTGTGCTAAATGCTCGTTGTAAAGCAACTGAACAGCAGCAATTAAACATGTCTTCACTACACTAAGAAAAATGAGACAAAATAATTCGTTGTAGGAAGAGTCTATTGAGTATCTATATCAGTAAACTACAATGATTACATACCATGCAATATATATTTTACATAGTATATACAGTAGCTATATAAAATCCAAACCAACGTCATAAAGGGCATTCGGTTGGTGAGCGCCTAGGCTCCAGATATTGCTACAAAATTTCCTAAAACGAATGGAAGAGACTTTGATATGGTATGGGAGAAAGAGGAGTGGAGAAGGTCCATTCGTATCCTGACCCTAGTTAAACTTGGATTAAAGGGAGGAAGAAGAAAATACAGTAGCTATATAATGATTAAACAAAGCTTAATGAAATGTTTACGTAAACAACTTGTTTACCAGAATCCCTGCAGCAGGACGGTCCTCTGAAGATTCTCTGGAAGGGACTCAACCATTAACGTCTTCTCACCTCTAAAATAAAGAGAATAGAATCAGTCTGACAGTCAATTACTCATAATCATCATCTTCCCTTAAATTCCAGTTTAACCAGGGCCGGGATACGAATAGACTTTCTCCAGTCCTCCCTGTCTCACACCAAATCATCAGTTAATCCCCTATTTTTGATGTCCTTCTTAATTACCGCATCGGATGAAATTGTGGTCTACCTCTCTCTAGCTAATATTAGTAGTTTACTATGTGATGATTTGAAATGTTAATCACCAATATTTTAATCCTGTTCTTCTCTCCAAGATCTCTTTACTACATCCTCGTCTGCCTTTCTCACAATATGCCCATACCATCTCAATCTCGACTGAGCCAACCTATCCCCAATCTCCTCAACATTCAAATTCATCCTCACATATTCATTTTCCATTCTGACCGTCAATTACTCTTCTTGCAAATCTCTCTCTCTCTCTCTAGTGCTCTGCCAAGCGGCAGGTCCAAGGTACACATTCCTACTCACACGTTGCTTTTCATGCTTCATAGAGAGCACACCGATTAACGAGTTAATCCCTTCACAAATGGCTATGCCTTATCCACACCTTACTGTAGCCTATATCTGTCTTGGGAATAATATGGCTTTTGAGGTGTTTCCAGTTGCCTTCCTCAGTAAATGGTAGATAGTAAAAATACTCATAAATGGTAATATCATTTCTATAATGCATATAACAGAATCAGTTTTTCAGCCAATTGCTCTACATGTAAATAGTAATATATAACATCAATTCTATAAAACACACAACAGAATCAGTCAGTCAAAACAGTCTATATAGCAAGCAATCAGAATTATAAAGATGTCTTTAAGGCTGGTTGTAACATGCTAGTTGCTTAAGAAATTACCTTCAAGTAAATCTAATACAAAACTTAATAATTTAACATGCCAGGCAACTCAAAAATATATGAATATCAATCACAATCGACAAACAACTATCTGACAGAATTAAACCATTAATACTCATATATCCAAGGCATCACTTTGCACAATTATCAAAGTGGAGCCAGATGGACAAAGGAGAGCTACAAAAACTCTCAATTCCCAACATCTCTAAATTGCCAAATTGCCCAACATCTCTCTCTCTCTCTTAGTGCACTGCCCACTGGCAGGACCATGGCATACAACGCCCCCGCCCCCCCGCCCTCCCCCACCTCCACATACGCGTGGGATCTATTTCTTAAGTATACACATATTAGGTTGTTTCAACTCTATAGTTGATTATTTCTCTTTCTTAATTTAAACAAAATCTCTTACCTTTGACAAGTGATGGCGGATACAACGTGTCTGGAGAATTCAACGTATGGTGGTCTATCATCATGATTGAGATTACACGCTGGTAGAATTTCCTCGCGCTGCAGCAATGACCCTTCAACAGGTGGAGCACTAATTCTTCTATCAGCTGTTTGCGAAGGATCTTTATCAAAATCTGACGTATTAGCGTTGAGTGGAAATGTGTCAACTATAGTTGAATCAGCATTTACATAAACATTAGCATTAGCACAAGTATTAGCAGTCGTACTAAAAGCAGTGCTAGCAATAGGTAGAGAATCGGTTCCGGTAGCTACGTTTGTTATACAAGCAGACGTAACCGCAGTATGAGACAATGTAGAATCGGAGTCGGCCGTTCCAATTGTAAAAGAATTCAGAGAACTTGTGGCAGTTCCATTAACAACATTAGCAGATACAATAGAGTTAGCAACAGTAGAAGAATTAGTGGCAATTGCAACTATGGCAGCAGTACTGACTTCATTAAGAGCAATCATAGCAGCAACAGCAGGGATCTTAGCAGCAGCAGCAGTATTGACTTCATTAGCAGCAGAGATATCAGCAGCAGCAGAAGTATTGACTTCAATACTAGCAGTCATTGCAGCAGAGACATCAGCAGCAGCAGAGTTGCTATGATCAGTTGTGAGCACACTGACAGCAGCATTAGATCTAACTGTCCCAGAACTCTCAACACTGACGCTAGTGCTGTGTTTTGTATTAGTAGATATATTAGACAAGATGGGCTTTATATGATCAACAAAACGTTTATCGCCTGACTGATTCATTACAGCATGGGAATTTTCAAATTTCATCTCTTCTAGAATGTTCATCAGGTCAGGGTCTCCATTGATAGAGCTCACACTTGTTAATGGTTCACCTGACTCAACATTACCAAATCCTGGTAAACTTTTCCTATCAATTAATTTAGCATCAGCCGCTTTACTACTATCACGTGTTAATGATTCATCGTCACACAGCCTGCTCAATCTTTCCAGATTTTCTTTATCAGGAGCCATTTCGTCTACAAGATTATATTTCTTAACAGCTGAATCACCAGATGGAGTTGTAGTTCTAGAGGGCAATACAAATTTTTCACTCTGCTCAGACAACGTGAGCTCACTTAGAATATTCTTCAGATTTAGGTCTCCAACAAGCTGATCCCGTGAGGCATCTCTCACAGCCGCTGGCAGTTTGCCGGAAGTCTGCTTGGACATCAAAGCATCCAAATACTTTCTAGCAGAAACAGGACGAATCAGCGAAACACGACAACTCTCCAAATCAGTTTTCTTCGTTATTTCTTCATTTGCGGACTCGCGTTTCAATGGCGATGGTCTAGTGTCAGGACGTTTTGAAGGAGCCAATGACTCGCTATTGTTTCTCTTTGTTGACCCAACCTTTAACGACTGCTGCACTTCTACGACGTTCGGTTGTACAACATTAGAAATATCACTATGTTCTGCAATCACATTACCGCGAGTGTTAGTGTAATTAAAGTTACTATCATTTCTATGAAAGTTATTTCTTCTCTGATTCTCTAGTGGAGGAATTTGTGCCTTAGAGTCAGTTGAACTGGGCAACTCAATGAAATCAATGGGCAGATTGTTATAAGCAGAAATTACAGAATCATTAATGCGCATAGCACTTTCGCTGGCATTATAAATAACATTGTCAACCGCTTTTATTTGGTTAACATGGCCAATGGTATTGCTCATCTCCTTCAGAACATTTGAGGAATCGGAGGAAATAATCGGCAGAGGTGGTGCGTACGGGTGAATGGATGTAAATTCTACGTCTGCAGAACTCCTAGCTGTGCGTAGATTTCTCACATTTGACGAACCATGCCCTCCTGTCACCTTACACCTGCGACTATTCAAAGAATTCGATCCAACTTGCTTCTCGCAGCCTTTCTTAGAAACTAAACCGAGATCAGCGCTTGAGCAGAGGAAGTTGCGACCAAGCAACTTACTGCGAGACGAGCCGGTCACTGCTATATCCAAATCATCATCAGCGACTCTGCGGGACTGCGAAGTGTCCGGAATACAAAACTCCATCAGCTCATCCATCCTGCCTGCAGGACTCTTTCCAACTGGAGTTGTGCTTCCAGGTGACACAAAACTGTTCCCTGGAATAATAGAATTACAAAAAACCCAAAGCAATAGTTTGACGAATCCTTCGGTGGTTCTTATAAGTATATATGCCATAGATGCAGCAAAGAAAAGAAAATTGCTCTAAAGATGAAAAAAATTAACTGAGTTATGGAGTCCATGAATATGTCAATAATATAGCAGCTTGCAAGGCTAAAAAGCATGGAAATAGACGATACCAGATAAGTACAGAATATTTCCAAAAAAAGTAAAGCCAATGTTAATGTCAGTTTCCTAACTCAAAAACGATGTCAGTAACGGGCGAGCCAAAGATTTGAACCCCGCACATACTGATTCACGGTAGAATATCTTACTGACAACACCACTGACTCAGCGAAAGAGATTTCCAGGTACATTAGAAAGAGATTTCCTAATACATATGGCAATATAAGAAGTAAATAAAGCTAGAGAAAAAAAACGTTATCTACATATGAGTGAGAATTAGAACACGGTCGATAACTTTGATAGATGGCGCACTGAGATTTGAGTCAATAATACCTGACTAGCAGCCTAATTTTAATTCAACAACTTTAATTTATTGTAATTCGTTTACTATTCTTATTTAATTACCTGCATGTGTTTCAACAAGTGAGGATGCATCGGTTCTAACACCGCGAGAGAACTGGGTGCCTGGTATACAATCATCAGCATCATCATCATCGAGTACAGAGGCTCTGATCTTAAAAGTGTCTGCTAAAGAAACACTCGACGAACACGCAGCATTCTTCTGCATTATAATAAACAGTTCAATGCAACATGTGATATTCTAGTTCAAAGCAATGTTGCATTTCGAGGGGGTGTATATTAATTAAAGATGTCGCACAAATGCTCTCCTCATAAATATGCATTAAGCCTTTTCCATCCGAGAAATATTGTCAAAGAAAAATGATTTCTGAGATGGTATTCATAATATCATTGCATAATAATATCTTCATAAATTGACATTCATAAACACAAATGGCTATATATTCTATATACACATTACGGCTATTCACATATTTATTTTTGGCTACTTATAAATTTCTGAATACAGTACAATAAATGCAACAGATTGCGAATCAGAATTACATGAATATAGCCTTCAGCAATTTTAACTGGCCTTAATTAGTTTCTGGTGGCATTTCACTATTTAATAAGTTGAAAGTTTTGCACAATTAAGAATAGTCTGCATATAAAAAACACTAACCGTAAAGAATGAAGAAATCTTTGCCTGACGTTTAGGTTCCTGCAAAGAAAAAATTTAAAAGAAATCACAGTATAGTATAGACGATATGATAGGATAGAATATAAACGATAGAGTATTAGACTAAGAGGGGCATATAGTGGTAGATAACATCATAAATTATAAATAATTGTTTCACCAGCTCTTCCAGATGCGATTTCAACACTGATCTAAAACCTCGAACATTCACCGGGCCGATATACGAATAATAAAACATAAACTGCATAACGATATCAAGATGTGGTATTAACAGTGATAGATAAAAATATTCATGGACGATCATCTTCCTATAAAATGTGATTAAACTTTTATTTATGCTTATCTATTTCTATATACGCTTAGTATAACGATAAGTGGTTAACGTCATGAACTTTTCAATGACAGATCCTGAGGTGAATTAAACTCTCGTGGGTTCGATTCCCGGCTGTGCTGATCTGAGATTAAAACCCCAGAGATTCACTGGACCGGTTAAACGAAAAATGGTCTAACTTTCCTAACGGTTTAAACATGTGGTGTTAAAAGTGATAGATATCAAAATAGTTGATCATTTCACTATAATGCGCTTTTACTTTAATAATATAAAAATAAGTTTCAATTAGTGTAGACTGTAACCTGCGATTGTGAATTCTTTAGCAGCTTACCCATCACAGTATTATATATTGTCCCAATAATAACTGAACGAAAAATATAAATATTATTCTATTATAATACTTTCTGATTTAAAATTGGCAAAATAAAAAATACTTTAAATTATTAAAACTGAATTAAAAGGTTTACTTGTTTATTTTAATAACAGCGGTACTAAGCACTTATTTCTCTTTCTTTATTATTTTCTTATTTGTTTAATGCAAC
>CAJHZI010000358.1:27500-76096 GCA_905160935.1 Enchytraeus crypticus | reverse complement strand
TGATGTGATTGTGATATGATTGTGATGTGATTGTGATGTGATTGTGATGTGATTGTGATGTGATTGTGATGTGAATGTGATGTGATTGTGATGTGATTGTGATGTGATTGTGATGTGATTGTGATCTAATTACATGCGGTCTTGCGATTGTGTAGTAAATAATCTAATCGTGTAAATAGTGCTAGAATAAAATCCAGAGAATGAAAAAGAAGAAAGATGAACAAAGAGAGAAAACATGAGGAGATAAGGAAAGGGAGAGAACGAGAAAAATGAACGTAAGAGTTATGAAATATGTAATAAAAGTTTAACATCTCTAATTTAGTGGATGAACCATGAATTCGGTTCCTCTGGTCTAAGTATAAAACTCTATTTCGGTGGAATAGATCAATGAATTAGTGGAGGAGTTTCAGAAGCTAAGATAATCCAGTTGTTTACAACGCAGGATGAAAGCAATGCTCGTTGTGGTGCGTAAACAAAGCATCTTAGTACAGGATGAGCTGAAAATAACCTGCCAGAGTTATCGATGCTAGTTCTGACCAATTACAAAGAAATGAATCAATAATTCTGATCTTCCGAATCTCGCCAGTCCATTTGATCTATCAAATATACCTGTCTAGTTGTCAGAAGTTCTGGAGAGATTTGGTACTGATAGACAGTCAAAATGTATTAAGAAATATGAAGAAGAGTTGGATAGTTGGATTGGACACATTCTAAGCGGGATGGTCTATTAAAAGAAGTCATAGAAGGTTGAATGAAAGGAAAAAGAGGCTGAGGCAGGCCAAGTCGGTAAGATATTCGACCGCGTATCAGTAGGTGTAGGTTCAAATCCTAGG
The DNA here is from genome assembly GCA_905160935.1 of Enchytraeus crypticus. Classification (NCBI taxonomy): domain Eukaryota; kingdom Metazoa; phylum Annelida; class Clitellata; order Enchytraeida; family Enchytraeidae; genus Enchytraeus; species Enchytraeus crypticus. The sequence continues at coordinate 75,263 of CAJHZI010000358.1, read as the reverse complement.
CTCGCCCGTCACTGACATCGCTCTCGAATGAGAAAACTGACGTTAACCTTAGCTTTAGCTTTTTACCAGCTTTTTGTTCTTACTAATTGATCGACTGATGTCTTTGTGATGGCAGTGACCTGGGTTAAGCTTTATATCGTAGAAATTCTGCTAAGAGATGCTTTTCCCTTCCCATAAAACGAAACAGTTTGAGCGATAAGAACTTCATTACTCTTACGATTTTAGATATGCTAGTTAAGTTAACGAATAATAGTATTAGGCCTACTGCTTTACTCATTGCACATTAGGCACTGTATGGTATTTGTGAATAGTATTAGCCATGGATTTATGTAATGTTGTAAAATACTTGTATTAAATGTTATCGAAAATAATTTTTAGTTTCATCTCTCATGTAAGTAGCCTTTAACTGTTTATGCTATATCTGTAATATGTTATGCTGTTTCTGTTGCAATTTCTTACTGTAACTTTCTGCGGTTGTCAGATTGAAAACAAATAAACGAATATTCTTAGTATTCTTCAGTCGGTTAATAAAACGGTTACTAAGACGAATAAATAGGAAATATCTACCATTAAGACTCTTTCGTCTTTGATTTGTTTGTAAATTACACTCGATGATCAGTTTCGTTCACAATACAGACAGTGAAATGTTTAATTTGCTAAGAACGTTGCGTTGGTAATAAACAGGGCCTGTTTACAACTGCAGATGAAAGCTGACATACAAGAAACAAATGCCGACTCTTCGTTTCTTATGATTAGATGCTAAGTATAGAAAAAAAACGATTCCAGTCTTATTAATTTCACTTAAATTAACCTTCCATTTCCTATTTTTCTCACCTTCTCTTTCTTTCTTTCTCTCCCTTTTTTTAACCTCCTCATCTCATGCTATAAAGTAATGGTTAAAAGAGATACGGCGAAATCGCTTATCTCTCTGAGTACATCTAAGGTTAGCTTGTTGCTGTTGTAACCAACAAATTGTGTCAGTTATATTTTCTGAAATCATTCCTGATGAACTGGCTCTTTTTACCTTCTTGACAAACAATTTAACAATTTAAGCTATTCGGAGAATAACTAGTTACAGCCCATATATATGTATATATATATATATATATATATATATATATATATATATATATCTATACATATATATATATATATATATATCTATATATATATATGTATATATATATACATATATATATATATCTATACATATATATATATATATATATATATATATATGTATGTATATATATTATATATATATATATATATATATATATATATATATATATATAATCTTACACCTACTAGTGATAGCGTATATTAGAGATCAGAAAATGGCTCTGAGAATCGTTTGATAAGCCTGTGTAGCTGTGATGCTTAGAGTTGTACAAACAACAGGCACTCTGTGCTGTTGGCACTCAGTCAAGCACTCTTGCTGTTGGCACAAATTGAGTGCCAATAGATACAACAAAGCAGCGGAACTGTGGCGAGAGATAGGAGGAAGTGATGATAATTTCTCTTTCATTTATATCATGTTGTTGGTGATGATAGCTAGAGCGTGCACTGCATCCAGCATGCATACACTTCTCTGATGTCATTCTTCTAGGAAGACATAGATGTTAAACCTTTATGATTTGTTTCATATTTAAGCCCGTGTTGAGGAAGGAATATATATATATATATATATATATATATATATATATATATATATTCCTTCCTCAGTGCACTGCCAAGTGGCAGGTTCAAGGTACATATTCATACTCAAAGTCTGTTTTCTCGCTCCATAAGAGCACTCCTTAGATCAACAAGTTAATCCCTTCACAAAGTCTATGCCTTATCCATACCTTGTGTAGCCTATAGCCTGGGAAAAATATGGCTTCTGAGGTGGTTTCCCGTTGCCTTCCTCAGTTAGGTGGATTAATTACCATTTAATCCAGGGGGAAAATATTGCATGGTGAGGTGGGTCCCTTCTTGCCATCCTCAGCTCCTGCCTTTAGTCGCCTCTTACGTACACGCGGCAGATTGTTTGCGGTTGCCCTATTCAGCAGTGGTCCAACCACATCCGAGCACAACATATATATATATATATATATATATATATATATATATATATATATATATATATATATATGTTGCATTATTATTATTGGTTTGGTCTAATAGTAACTTGCTTGTAGTCGGAGACGTCACCGATGCCATCAGTGAGTGATATAACGGGTGTTAAATCCTTGTTTTATTGTTACACCTCTAGTAACTGCGCCATTGCTCACGCCTATAGGATCATCTCCCGGATACAGTACTGGATCAGGACTTGCTGATCAGGGCGTCCTGTGGAGGGAACGACGGAAATAGAGAGGAACGGAGTATGTGTGAGGTAGGGAGTGAAGTGATAAGATTGGAGGAATGGAGTATGTGTGAGGTAAGGAGTGGAGTGATAAGATTGGAGGAATGGTGGATAAGCGAAGAGGATGGAAGGAGATATGAGATAGCAGAAGGGATGAGAAAGAAGATAGGAAGAAGAGAAGAAGAGAAAGGAGATAGGAGGAAGAAGAAGATATGAGAAAGACGATAAGAAGAAGAAGAGATGAGAAAGAGGATAGGAAGAAGAGAAGAAGGGAAAGGAGATAGGAGGAAGAATAAGAGAAGAGAAGGAAGATAGGTAGAAGAGAAGAAGCGAGGAAGAGGGATAGAAATGCATGATGAAAGCAAAGCAGAAAGGAATGAGTGAAGGGAGGAGGGATGAGAGAGCAAGGATTGGGAGTGAAAAAGGATGGAGGATGACGGAAGGATGATGCAAAGGAAAAGGGGATGGTGGAGGATGGATGAAAGAGAAGAGAGGATGGATGAGAGAAAAAACAACTAACGGGAAACCACCTCAGAAGCCAACTTTTTCCCAAGCCTTAGTCTACATAAGATACGGCAGTATCTTATGTCTATACGGCGATATCTATAGTCTACGTGTATATAAGATACGGCATAGCCTTTTGTGAAGTGATCAACTTGTTGATCTTTGGAGTGCTTTTGATGGAGAGTGAAAAGCAGAATGTGAGTAGGAATATATACCTTGGAGCTGCCACTAGGCAGAACGCTAGAGAGAGAGAGTGAGAGAGAAAGAGAGAGAGAGAGAGAGAGAGAGAGAGAGAGAGAGAGAGAGAGAGAGAGAGAGAGTAAGCCTTTCTGTGAGGTTAATAACAATTGAAAAGATGGTATTATACCGAACTGTTGATAATGAAAACACTAAAGAACTCATCATCATCATCATCATCGTCATTATCTTCTCTTAAATCCCAGTTTAATCAGGGTAGGGATACAAATAGACTTTCTCCAGTCCTCCCTGTCCCACACCATATTATCAGTCAATCCCATATTTCTCATGTCATTCTTAATTACAGCATCCCACGTCAATTGTGGTCTACCTCTCTCTAGCTTAACATCCAGCTCTTCCCTCCAAACTCTCTTTACTACATCCTCATCTGCCTTTCTCACAATATGCCCATACCGTCTCAATCTCGACTGAGCCAACCTATCCCCGATCCCTTCAACATTCAAATTCATCCTCACATATTCATTTTCCATCCTGTCCTTCCTAATTCTTCCACACATTAGGCGTAACATTCTCATTTCTGGCACATGCAAACTCTGTAAATGTTCCCTTTTTAATGCCAAACATTCCGAACCATACATCATTACTGGCCTTACCACAGAACTATAAAATATAAGAAAACTCTGAAGAACTATGAAATATAAAGTAACAGTGCACTGAATTTGGCACTGAAAAGTTAGGCTATGAAATAATTAACAAATATCTGGTAATACTGTTATCATTGTGCAGATTAGACCGTTACGCTGAAGATACTAGTGCAGTATGCTGAAATTATAAATGCACCGATATTCGGTATTATAAAAGTTAAACTACATAGAGATGGAAAATGATCATAACGCAATATTTCAGAGAAGAAATAAAACTTTATATTACTCAAATATAAACACGTAATAATAAGGTAACGCAAGCATTTTGATTGTACCGGGTGAACTTTAGCTCTATGATTTGGATCGCTTGGATATCATCTCATCAAATCTTATCAAATCTTCTTTTAGCACGTGCTTAAGACAAGATCCATTTGTTTCGTCAAATTATCATTCGGTCCTCATTCGGTTTATACTAGGTAATCGGCATGTTTTAGCCTACATCTAAATGTAACTAAGCTATTACGACACGAGCGTAATAGCTTAGTTACATCAATCCAACAGGGCTGATCTGAGAGTAAAATCTCGGACATTCACTGGACCGGTTAAACGGAAAATGGTCTAAATTGCCCGATAGTTTAAACATGTGGTATTAAACGTGATAGATATCAACATAGTTGATCATTTCACTAGAACACCTTTCCATTTTTGTAAATTAATAAGACTCTTACTCCGTCTCTGCGATGAAATTGATGCTAAGAACTATTAGGTGCTGTTCTAGAATCCTGAAACTGGACTCCTTGTTGAAATAAAGAAGTAGCTAGGACCAATTATTTTACTATGTCAGAGATATATTGAGTGAACGAGAAATAAAAGTTAAATTTGACTGAGCATCAAAGAAAATGAGAAGAGAGAGATAGAAAGAGTGAGACATTGAGATGAGAGGGAGACAGAGATAGTGTGTGAGCGAGAGAGATTTGATAGAGCATCAGCAGAGTGACTGAGGAGAGAGAGAGAGAGAGAGATTGAGAAGAGGGAGAGAGTGTGTGAGAGAGAGAGAGAGAGAGAGAGAGAGTTTAGGTTACAATATTGCTATAGATGATAGATAATTCGCCATGACGCTATGTAATGTTTTGTAAACATCTAGAACCCAGTGTAGCATAACGACCTTCACGTAATCTGATACGTTGAACGGGATTTTGACTTCATTTTAGTTCCTTTGAAATCAACTTTAAACTCTTCTGTCAGAGCTCTATTTCCGGTAAAACCACTGGCATAAATTTCTGCGAAGAGTTTCTCTGAAATTTGTATATAATTAAGAAAACCACTACAAGTGGAAATAGTAAAAAAATATTTGTGTCCCACTGCATAGCCCCCTATTCGACAAGAGTATAGCATGACTATGCCGATAACGGTATAGAAAGTCATTGATTTAGAAGACTACAAAGAAGACCATTGAATCCATTGAGGGGTCCAATGCTTTAGGTTTTGATAAATCTAGTCCAGTTCATCCAACGAATTTGGGAACCTGGATCTTATAGGAGATGAATCAATGCATGGGCACATTGATTCATGATTCATTGATTGAGCGGCCTAGAGATTTGTTTCACACTTTATTTCTACCACTGGTTTAAGAACCTATAGCAGCTTAAACGTCCGGTAAGTTCTGGTAAATTCCATAGATTCAGAACTGATCTAGTCGAGGTTTAATATCTAGGCAAAAAGGACACTCTCCCCATTCATAATTACAGTCACAGTCGTGTTTGTTCAAGAGAAATTATAAAGTTTGGAGTCGATAGGTAAACTTGTTTTGATCGAGTTTCAATATTTCGAATGTCATCTATATACCCAACAGCTGTATGGGATTATCCATTAACCGGGACTTATTTTGTTTATAATTTAGTGTTATTTCTAAATTAAAGAATAAACATATCACCAGAGGTTTTACTAGGTTCCCAGTTTTCTATCGTCATTATTCAGGATTTCTGGATCGCTAGCATCCTTAGTATATCACGAGATTACGTTGGATTCGTAGAGGGTAGAGTGAGGAAGGTGGAAGGGCTGGCACAAAATTGTCTAAAATATTTAATCACGTCGCTTCGCTATCCTATAATACTTTCTCGAGGTAGCTAGATCGTTCTCGTGGAACTTCGTTTTGAATTGGTTAACGCATCGTCAAACCGCTGAGCCTCGGATATAAATCTGTTCAGCTAAGCTGATTGTTCCAACTCAGGAGTCAAGAGGTTACTGGACGAATGTTTATAGGACTGTAGCGTATATACAGCGTCCGATCTCACAAATTAAGAGATAACTAGATAGAATATGTTGACTCGCTTTGTAGAGAATATGCAGATTATCGCAGAAAATTGATTGCCTTAGAATAAGAGATGCTTGTAGATTTCATTGGACTGTGCAATCGGACAAAAATCTGCGCTATCGTTGCAATATTTCGCAATCTTGTAATGGTAAAGAAGCTAATGTTAACGTCAGTTTCCTCACTTGAAGGCTATGTCAGTGGCGGGCGAGCCTAGAATTTGGACCCCACAAATACTGATCCGCAGTCGAATAATTACCGACATAGCCACTGGCTCCAGTCGCATAATGTGACCTAGTAGTTACGTGACCTAGTTATGTGACATGGTTATGTGACATAGTTATGTGACATAGTTATGTGACGTAGTTATATGACATAATTACTAAACCTAATTATGTGACATAGTTATGTGACAGTAGTTACATGACCTAGTTATGTGACATAGTTATGTGACCTGTTTGTCGGATGTTGGAGCACTGGAATCACTGGGACACTGAGTGCTGGAGATAACGTTTAATAATGACTCCGTTTCCACTTTTTGACTGCATTGCCAAGTGAAGCCTTATAAAAAAGAACAACTGGTGAGAAAATACTAAGTAAGAGGATTTATAAGAAGAAGAAAAATAAAGGTTACAATTAATTAAAGAATATAGAGGTTTAAAGTATAAGTTTAAAACAAAAAATTAAATGCTCAGAATGCGAAATTTCAACCATGATACAGAAAATTAAAGGAAAGAGAGAGAAACAGACAGTGAGAGAGAGAGAAAGACAGTGAGAGTAAGAGAGAGTATGTGATATATCTATTACATCTGCTAATATATCATCTGTTTTTTGAGGTGTTGCTTTATATTCTAATCCTTTGATAACTGTTGCTTCAGCAGCTGCTGTTTCTGCGACATCTGTTGCTCCAGCAGCTGCTGTTGCTGCTACTTCTGTTGCTGCTACATCTGTTGCTGCTACTTCTCTTGCTGCTAAATATGTTGCTTCAGAAGCTGCTGTTGCTGCTACATTTGTTGCTTCAGCAGCTGTTGTTGCTGCAACTGTTGCTTCAGCAGCTGCTGTTGCCGCTGCAGGTATCTATTGATGCGTGTAAACTCGGCAGTGATGCATCTCGAGATGTGTCTCACTAAACGATTATTCATTCCTCCACCCCTCTCTTCCCCCCATCATTCTTTGCGAACTCGTCCAGGAAGGGGTGCATGGAAAGACATTTTTATGATGGGAATCGAATAGTAGAGTTCGGCCGAGCTACTAATGGTTATTCTACTATTCGCAGCCTATGAGAAATAGTCGAGTATTTTATAAAATATGAGACTCAACCCATGTATCTCCTTCTAATGCAGAAAACCGACGTAAATTCGATAAACTCTGAGGGACGTAGTTGACCTATTTAAGTGTGATGGACGTAGTTGATCTATTTATATATGATTGACGTAGTTGACCTATATGATGGACCTAGTTGACCTATTTATATAAGATGGACCTAGTTGACCTATTTATCTAGCGGAGTGAAGGTAGTTTATAGGTGTCGAGAGTGTAAGTGTGTTTTGACGAGAGTATCGCATCAAACAGACGATAGTGTAGCAATGTGATGTAAGAAGATATCGTTGTTTATAATAATCCCTGCATATAAACGGTTCTGATTGATATGCAATAAGCCGGTGCGCCGGTTATCCTTTCTCTATAAACTCTATAACTCGCTCTTAGATAATAACGTTTCTCTTTTCTTACAAGAAACTGGTAATGATTCCTGAAATGAATTAATTTCTAGTCTAAATTCCATGCTCGGAATTCTTTCTGTAATGTGTTGTGCTAGTTACAAGCAATTATTGATGAAATACTATAGTCTTCTTATACCTTATATAAGTCTTAATTTTTGCAGAAAGCACGATTCTTTTCGTATTTTCCTAACTCTCTCTCTCTCTCCCTGTATCTCTCTGTCTCTCTCTCTCTCGGTCTATCATAATTTTCACTCATCTCTCTCAGTTTCTCTCATTCTATTCGCTCTCATTTTCTCACTCTCTCTTTCTTTATCATTTCTCTCTCTCTCTCTCTCTCTCTCTCTCTCTCTTTCTCGTTCATTTCTCTCTCTCTCTCTAATTAGGGTCACTACTACCAATAATATGAATCATTATTATGCATGTACAGTACATTGCCGTCTTATTTCCACCTGTTAAGCAATCCTTATCTGTAGCGAATATAGTAAGGCATTATAGCGTTATACTTTAAATGGCGAGCTAATATTAACTAAAAATAATAATTATATATTTACTCCATTTCTCTATAGTCCAGAGCCACTACGACCCCATTTATTAAACAACAAATACAATTAAAGCATAGAGGATATGAGAGGCCGGAGATAAAAAGCTTTTGTATAACTTTCCGATTTTTTATTTTAGTGCTCTAAATGTATCGTTTTAATTGCTGCCCTACTGAACCGTTTCAGTTACTTAAACATGACAACACAGTTTTGCCGAAACACTCAAATCTCTGGCCTATCTGCGAGAGCTCTGTAAACATGTTCGTTTGTCCTATGAAATTACACGAAATTAATCTCTCTCTCCTAGTGCACTACCTACTGGCAGGTCCATGGTATATTATAACGCCTCCACACTGCTCTGTCGTCCGGTTTTCTCTTCATGTCCACTTACTCTCTATGCGAAGTGGATCTTTAAATCATCTACATTCCTAATCTCGGTCTGCCTCTGTTTCTCTTTCCATCCATTTTGTCTTCTATGACCTCTTTTAGTAACTATCTTCCCCGTAGACTCTCTCCTATCCTATCTACTTCTTTTTTCTATTTCTTATGGCACTTCTCAACTGTCTATTTCTTATGGCACCTATCATCTGTCTATTTCTTATGGCATTTATCAGATGTCTATTTCTTATGGCACTTACCATCTGTCTGTTTCTTATGGCACTTTGCAGATGTCTGTTTCATATAGCACTTATCCGATGTCTATTTTATATAGCATTTATCAGATGTCTATTTCATATAGCACTTATCAGATATCTATTTCTTATAGCAATTATCAATTGTCTATTTCCTATAGCATTTATCAGATGTCTATTTCCTATTATAGAATTTAGAACCGTCTAACTATACCGAGTTCCCACTCTTCTCAACACATCTACAATTGTTAACTTTTTGGGTCCAGCTAATCTTAAATAATACTAACAAGTATTAAAATGCTTCTGTAGTTTAACTTAAGCCAATTGGCATTAGGTGTACTGTTCAACGTGGTCATGAAAGACGTCATCTATCGTTAATACTATGCTATTGATTTTTTTAGGACCCGCCAAATCAGACCTCGATTGTCGTATTAATTATTTTTGCTGAGTAAAGAATTAGGAAAAATCTCGAGCAATGCTGTCATTCATTGAATTGATAAATTCGTTCTGCTGAGGTCTCTATATGGGTCGATGCTGACATTTAAAGCGAATCAATCTATTTTTATCTCTTTAATCTTCGTTATTGCCTAGCGAATTAACTTTTGTCTCCTCAATTTTCATTCAAGGCGAAGAGCTGCGCTATTCCCCGAAAATGGTAATAATTTAAGCAATTAGTAAATGTTATTAAAAAAGAAGAGTTTTCTAAATATAGAGTTGATATGGTGGGAGCGTTGACAGGGATATCGAGAGGTGGAATTCTTTTAAAGTCTCGATTGAGCCACAACATCAACAACAACAACTGCTCTTTTTAATTATTTGTGAAATACGTCTGCGTAAAGAATTTGCGTAAAGAATTTTAAACAGTTTTCAAACTGAACAGCCGAAACCGACTTTAAATCAGTCTAGCCACTGTAGCTGATATGCAATGTTATCAATATTTTTATGCAGTTTTCGGATAACGTTACACAAATGATCAAATATTATGTTGCTAATTATAAGATCAATTGTAAGGACGTCATACCGGGTTGATACAATTAATCCGGAGCCAATTGTAGGGACGTCATACCGGGTTGATACAATTAATCCGGAGCCAATTGTAGGGACGTCATACAGGGTTGATACAATTAATCCGGAGCCAATTGTAGGGACGTCATACAGGGTTGATACAATTAATCCGTAAATCAATTGTAGGGTCGTCATATCGGGTTGATACAATAAATCCGGAGCCAATTGTTAAACTCGACTCGATTCTCTCCTCAAGGACTTGGCATTATTGTCATCGATACCGCCGAAAGACCATTCGGCAATTCGCAATCAATCTAATAGAATTCATTCATTAACAGGCGATCTGAGAGGCTTAGTTCCGGTAAAGCTTTTCCAGTTTTCCTTCATTGCAACCACTTCCAGATTCGTCACGATTGAATGGAAAAGGTTTCGTGATATAATTCTGTGATGCCAGTCTTTGCATTGTGTGAGATACATTTTATGTGTGTACATGTTTAAGCAGTTCCTTCTTCTTCTTTCTCTATTTAGTTGCTGTTTAGATTTAACGTCAGCTGCAAATCAGTTGTAAATATAAATTGTACTCCATTTTCCTAACATGATTGAGTTTGGGACAATAAGTATTTGACGCATGTTTGGCTTTAAGTTGTTCCACTTGAGTGGTTTGAAAGACATTTCGTCACGCTCTGATGACCACACCGCTTCCGATTCGTTCCACTAATTCCAGGAGACCGCTTTCAGTTCAATAAAGGAAACGTTATCGATCTCGTTGCCCTTGTCGGGAAATCAATCGATCAGTTGTGAGAACTAATTATTTATGGGAGTCTTTTAATTGATCGCATATTGTAAATCAATTAATTCACAATTGGGCTCTTTACTCCTTCTTGAAGTTATGGACATCGTCTTAGCTATAGGTAGCTATAATTAGCTATAGTTAGTTATAATTAGTTATAACCAGGAAGTCAGGATATTAACAAGAACCGATATGAAAAAGAAAGGAGATGCAAAGAACATTAGTATATTGGGTAAAGATGGGGAATTGAAGACAGAGCTGGAAGAAGTAAAAGAAAGATGGAGAGAATATGTAGAGGAATTGTATGATAAGGCTGGGAAACCAGTTCAAGAGGATTTTAAAATAGAAGAAAATATCATAGAAGACGATAAAAGGGGCCCGATTTAATGAAGGAGGAAATTTATTCTGCAATTAACAGTATGAAGAAGGGAAAGGCAGCCTGAATAGATGAAATCCCAGTAGAATTATTGAAAATGTTGGAAGGAGAAACACTCAAAAAGTTAATGGAAGTATGTATGGAAGTTTACAGTACAGGTATTTGGCCAGACGACTTTACCAAGTCAGTGATGATTCCAATTCCCAAAAAAGCCAATGCTGTGCCAAGCAAAAGCGGCCTTTGGTAGTAGAAAAGAACTATTAACAAAAAGTCTAAAGAAAGACAAAAAGATAAAGATAGTGAAAACTTTGGTTTGGATCACGCTATTATATGGATGTGAAACATGGACCTTAAGAAAGGAAGATATTAGGAAACTGGAGGCATTGGGAATGTGGATTTGGAGAAAAATGGAAAGGATTAGCTGGACTCAAAAGGTTACAAATGAGGAAGTCCTGGAGAGAGTTGCACAGATAGACAGTTGATAAATGTATTAAGAAATAGGAAGAAGAGATGGATAGGACACATTCTAAGGGGGGAAGGTCTATTAAAAGAGGTCATAGAAGGTAGAATGGAAGGAAAAAGAGGCAGGGGCAGGCCGAGATTAGGTATGTTAGATGATTTAAAGACCCACTCATACATGGAAATGAAGAGGAAGGCGGAAGACAGAGAAGAGTGGAGGCGTTATGTACCATGGACCTGCCAGTAGGCAGTGCACAAAGAGAGAGAGTTATAATTAGAAATAACTAGTTATAACTAGCAGTAATTATTAGCTATGATTAACTATGTTTAGCAAGATATCCTATCTTCTATAGTAGATGACTTAAAGACCCACTCATAAGTGGATATGAAGAGTAAAGCAGAAGACAAAGAATAGAGGATGCGTTATATACCATGGACCTGCCAGTAGTCAGTTCACTGAGGGAGATCCAATCTTCTGTAATCATTTTTTAGGATTGTAATCTCGGGTCAATGTGACGCTAATGGATATTTGGCTAAGGTTGATCCTTACGAGATCGACGCATATACACTACAAACAACGAAGGCAATGCCTTCCAATATACACCTTCAAGTTCTGCATTTAATAATTTAAATCATATAATCATCTTGCAATCCTTCCTTTATCACTTCATTCACTTTTTATTCCCAGCTATTCATTTTAAAACCCTTTTCGATTTATTTTTAATAATTGAGATTTCTTGCGACATATCGTTATGCATCATTTAATATCTTTACTATTAATCACGTGATCTCTCTCTATCTAGTGTTCAGAAAATTGCAGGTCCAAGGTACATATTCCTAGTCACAGTTGTTGTGACTCTCCCTAAGTGCCTTCCATCGATCAACAAGTTAGTCTCAAAAAGTTTATGCTTTGTCCATACTTGAATGTAGCCTACCGCTTGGGAATAATGGATTCAGAGGTGGTTTGCCGTTGCCTTCTCGGTTCATGCTTAGGCACCTCTTAATTATAATAATAACACACATTATAGTGAAATGATCAACTACGTTGATATCTATCACTTTTATTACCAAATGTTAAATCAGTTAGGCGATGTTGACCATTTTCCGTGTAGCCAGTCCAGTGAATGTCCGAGATTTTACTCTCAGTTCAGCGCGGCTGGGATTCGAACCCACGAGGGTTCAATTCACCTCAGGGTCTGCCATTTAAAACTTCATGACGTTATCTACATCTCTAACCATTGCGCTATTGAGACATTCAAAAAAAAATTCTTAGGGCTTGCAGTTGACTTAAGTTATAAATATATATATATATATATATATATATATATATATATATATATATAATTATTATTATTATACAGTATGTATAATTAAATACATTGTTGAAGACTAACTCCGGACCACCGCGTGAAAGCTAAATCCTGCACGCCAACAGATCACTTACGTAATGTTTGTTGTTGTTGTTGTTATTGATAGCCTCTTAGTTAGAATAATTTGTTGCCTCTGTTGCTCTGAGAATTAAGTTGCGTGTTTGTGGAATGAAGTAGGAGGAATATTAGTAGATGTCAGGCAAGCTCTTGTGCCTCCACAGTTTTTAGGAGTTAGCGTACAGTGAATAGGCTGCCAGTGGAGGCGTACAAACAGCAATTGTCGAAATAATATTTACATTTATGTGCGAAACAAGTGTAGATTTAGTTTAACTGGGTAGAAATGAAATTAGAAATTTAAATACTAATATCATGAAAATTGAATGATTATACGAGATCAGAATTTATACGGATCTGATTAACTAATACTGGAATGTTAAAGAGTTAAATTATTACTTAAACACCTTCATTTCTATCTGAATCAGGAGTTATTTACTAGATGTCTGTTCTGGGTGGTTGCGTATTTCTCTGCGTTTTTAGCCCTCTAACAACTTTATTTGAAATCTGTAGAAATTGCGTATGGAAGCCATTAAAGAAAAAAAATTAAAAGAAAATAAAATGATTATCGGGTTTAATGTCTATTTAAATGAAGAACACGCATTATAGTGAAATGATAAACTATGTTGATATCTATCACTTTTAACACCACATGTTAAAACCGTTAGCAATTTAGATAATTTTCCGTCAAACCAGTCCAATGACTGTCCGAGATTTTATTCTCAGATCAGCGAGGCCGGGAATCGAACCCATGAGGGTTCAATTCACCTCAGGATCGTCATTTAAAACTTCATGACGTTACCTTTGCGCTATTGAAACATTCAAATAAAAAATAATAATAGAAGAAGTAATTATAATGCACTTCTTATGATTAGAAGCTAATATTGTTATCGCGCTCTTTAAAGAGCGAGATTCTACGGATCAGATTATCAACTAAACCATAAATAATACTACTGGTTACAGTCGTCAGCCCTATGGAGTATAGAGATATATCATATCTTTAAACTGACACATAAACTTATATTTCGAACCTACTTTTAACTACACAATTTTTGAAGAAATACATACGCTATAGACCAGTACTATAATGACTCAGACACGATGCTGAGAAAGTCACAATTTATTGCAGAAGTTCTAGAAGCTTGAACAGGGGGTCTAGCAATCAACTGACACCACACTCGTCGTTATCCTAATTATACCCGCTTAGAGGATAGAACAAGGCAAGTCTTATTCGTGGGATTTAGCCCCAGGGCAAAGCGGAGAGAGATATCAATCCCAGGGTTGAAGGATCACGGCTGAGCTGAGCGAGGTCGTGGAAGCTTTATAGCTTCTTCTGCTGATAATCACCGTCATGTCTGACGAAGCCTTGAACCTCAGCGTCCTCGTTTCAATCAATCAATCAAGCAATCAATCAATCAATCTATCTATCAATCAATCAATCAAGCAAGCAATCTATCTATCTAACTATCAATCACTCACTCAATCACTCACTCACTCGCTCAATCAATCAATCAATCAATTAATCAATCAATCAATTAATCACTCAATCAATAAGAATTTAAACTGTTTTATTATTCCTTAATTAACAAGTCAACGGAGCTTATGCATACGTTCCTGAGGAATATTAGAAAATAAAAGCAATTACATCGGATTATTTAGTTATTTCACTCTATTACGATTTACATAATGCTATCTATTTATTTAATTCGTTGCTGGATGTTAAACATTTTTGTCTGTTTGATATGTTGCAATAGTCATATGTTTCTAGAATCGCTTTCTTCTTTTTACAGAATTCTGGATTTGGAGTAACAGGAAAGAACTTGTGGAGTACAGTGTATCCACAGCTGTGAGAGATAGTGTCTGTCTAAACACGGACAGGCTTCCACATAATTACAACTAAGCCTTGACTCTTTAACCTATTCTAATCTTAATGGATCTAATTTAAACTCTACTCATGAAGAAATGCAGCATTATGGAATAACTTATACTTAGAATATTTCCTTTTTAAGGCGTTGAATCGAGGTATTAGACTGTAATTATCGTATATTAGAATGTATCAGTATATGGTACACTACAGGCATATAGATCAGAAATATGGTTTTCAAGCAGTGAAGTTTAAATAAAGTGTTTAGGCAGCTTATTCAAGGACAGGGACTAAACTCAATACTATATAGGCCGCGAACATTAGGCGGAGGCATCGTCGCCTCATGAAAACTTCATCTGTGGCTCCTGTGGAAGGTGTTTGATCTGAAAGTGGGAGATTGATTGGAAGGGGGCGTTTCTTAGAATTTTTAACGAATTGGAAGAGAAGGCCTAAAAAATGAGTGAATTTCTGTGTGTGGGGGACATTATTGGTCTGTTCTGTGAAGAAACTGAGGGATATGTCTACAACTGGCAATCGAGGTTTGTTATTCCATGTAATAACATTATTACAATAAAATCCCGGTTTTTTATTACATATAATAACATTACGATACTAAAATCCTGGTATGTTATTCCATACAATAACATTCGCATAATAAAATCCTGGTTTGTTATTCCATATAATAGCGTTATTATAATAAAATCCTGGTTTGTTATTCCATGTAATAACATTCGCATAATAAAATCCTGGTTTGTTATTCCATATTAATAACATTATTATAATAAAATCCTATTTTGTTATTCAATCTAATGGCATTATCATCGTATATATAGTCCTGTTTTGTTTATCCAAGTGTTACCATTTTCATAATTGATTCCTGGTTTTAGCCTCAGAAATCTAGGATATATATATATATATATATATATATATATATATATATATATCCTAGATATATATATCCCCGTGTTGTGCTCGGATGTGGTTGGACCACTGCAGAATAGGGCAACCGCAAACAATTTGCCGCGTGTAGGTAAGAGGCGACTAAAGGCAAGAGCTGAGGATGGCAAGAGGGGACCCACTTCACCATGAAATATTTTCCCCAGGATTAAATGGTAATTAATCCACCTAACTGAGGAAGGCAACGGGAAACCACCTCAGAGGCCATATTTTCCCAATCTATAGGCTACATAAGGTATGGATAAGGCATAGACTTTGTGAAGGGATTAACTTGTTGATCTAAGGAGTGCTCTTATGGAGCGAGAAAACAGATTTTGAGTATGAATATGTACCTTGAACCTGCCACTTGGCAGTGTACCGAAGAAGAAGATATATATATATAATTATATATATCGATATATATATATATATACATGTATATATATATATACATGTATATATATATATATATATATATATATATATATATATATATATATATATATATGTACATGTATATATACAAGTATATATGTACAGTATAATGAATCCACCATAGTTTTTTTATAGTGTTGGGAGACTGTATTAAAAAGATATCCAGCGATTTTATCCTAAATTTTTGGCAAATTCTTTTCAAACATAAACCTTCCAGACTAGTGCTAGATATCAGTGGATCAGAGGACGGGATGAATAGATGTAGGACTGGATTGCTGATCATGGATTTACTTTGCCCTCGAGGTGTAACGCTATCCCCTCATGATCTGTTGAGAAATGATTTACACCCGTGTGATGTCTGTGTGGGTGTGTGTGGGTGTCTGTGTGCGTGTCTGTGTGTTTGTGTGTCTGTGTCTTTGTCTCTGTGTGTGTCTGTGTCTATGTGTGTGTGTTGTGTGTGTGTCTTTGTCTGTGTATGTGTGTGTGTCTCAAGTCTGTGTATGTGTGTGTGTCTGTTTCTTTGTCTGTGTGTGTGTCTTACAGTTAGCATAACATATGTAATAATAAAGTTAGCAATCATAACAGTACAATTAACTGAACAAATAACAATACAGTCAGCAGTACAATTAACTGTACAATTAGCAGTACAATTAAGAATACAATCAGCATACGACATCGTTTGGAAAACGTAGTTCTGAAGTCCTGTGTGTAGTTATTTTGTCGAATTCAACAGATTGATTGAATTCATTCAAAAGATTGATTGAATAATTGAATTACTATTGTTGGAAAATTTTTTATTGGATTTCTATCATTTAAATAACGATTCTTGATGCCAGGTCTAAATTGAGCGTCACTGTTAGTTTATTTGATTGAACAATCATTCAACAAGAAAAATATAGGATCCTACTTAATTAACTAATGTCGTTCGGTAGTACACATGTGTACATAATTAATATTTGATGTGCGTTTCTATATTTTATCTGTTATGGGTAATTCATTTCTTCATAATTATATGTTATACATTTATGTGTTTCTATGTGTATAAGATATAGAACACATACATATGTTTAATAGTCTATTGGGCTCTTTGTGTTTATATATCTGTCTTTATATTTTCCTATCTAACATATGTCTCTCTCTCTCTCTCTCTCTCTCTCTCTCTCTTTCTCTCTCTGTCTCTGTCTCTCTCTCTATCTGTCTCTGTCTCTGTCTCTCTCTCTGTCTCTCTCTCTCTCTGTGTGCTAAACACTGTGTTTGTATGTATCATTACCTCAATATGTGTTCCTATGTCTGTTTGTAAAAAACAATGCCTACAAATGTGTCCTTATGTGTATGCTTCTCATTGTTTCTCTGCATAGCTCTGAACACAACGGACTCTTTGTTTACCAATGGCAGGACCGGGAAAAACCTAGCAACATACCAAATCCACAGGGTATGAGCCACTTAACTCTAAAACTATTCTACATGGGGTAATCTAATTGTAAGAAATTAAAACTCTTGCTGCAATTGAATTAATGTAAAAATTAAATTGAAGTATATCTCTTTCCATAATTAGGATTTATCCGAGCTTATAACGAGATTTTACTTTAAATAACGTCTCTATCTCATGCAGACTTGCTTCGATCGAGCAATAATTACTTAACTTTATGGTGATTTTGTTTAAACACTTGTTTTCTAACACAGCGGTCCAGTTTCAAGTCTGCATACAGAACCGCTACAAGCTGAACAAGAAGCACAGGAAGTTGTTGACTGCTGACGAAGCTGACTCCACCCCTGAGTCCAGAGCCATAGTGGCCCAAGCCAAGGTAAGGCAAGGTCCCAAATAGTGAATGTCTCAATAGCGTAGGGGTAACTTCGTGAAGTTTAAATGACAGACCCTGAGGTGAGTTGATTTCTCGTGGGTTCCCACGAGAGTTCAACTGCCCTGATCTTAGAGTAAAATCTCGGACATTCACTGGACTGGTTACACGGAAAATGGTCTAAATTGTCTAACGGTTTAAACATGTGGTACAAAAGGTGATAGATATCAACACTGTTGATCATTTCACTATAATGCGTGTTTACTTTTGCAAAGCTCAGTTTAGTGTCAAGTTCCCCTCTCAAAAGCATATCGGTGACTGACGAGCTGAGAGATTTATGGCGTATAATGGAATATCACCTGATAACCCTGATGGTTCTTGTTGGGAATCAAGTGCAGTTCTCCTTTATTAAATACATAATTTTACTCTTTCGCTCTACATCTAGACGTTTCTTAAACTGAAAGCTGGTAAAGCTAAGGTTAACGTTAGTTTTCTCACTCAAAAGCGATATCAGTGACAATCGAGCCCAGGATTTGAACCCGCACATACTGATACGCGATAGAATATCTTACCGACGTTGTCACTGGCTCCAGCCAAAAAAGAAGCACCAAATGAAGCTCCAAAATGGATTATATCCATTTCATTCATATCAGTTTTATCAAAAATCAGATTATATCTTTTGTAACTTGGTAATTAACCTTTTTCGGCTTTATTAGGCTTCATTCGGCTTTATTAGGCTCTCTTCGTAAAACTTCTGCTGTATAGAAGTTAATAGAGCTCGAGTAGTAGTATTAAGAGGAGGGTCTTATTAAGACGAGGGTCATATTAAGATGAGGATCGTATTAAAACGAGTGTCGTATTAAGACGTCTGTATATTCAGCGTCTTAATTAAGTCTCGCTGTGTACCAACGATATTTGACTCAGTGTAGAATAACAAGCTGATGAACAAAAGGTAGTTCAGTATCCCGGTAAATACCGGTTATTCGTATTTCCCTGGAGAAATCTTGCAGATTAAAGAATCTCTGAATTGAAATAGATCCAGTGTTTATGGTCCCAGGCTAGCCACACAGCTCTACGAATTGTCTAGAGTTCCTGGTGAACTTAGCAATGAGATATCAAAGTTTTCAATCTTAGTTCATCGGGTCTTTAATCCTTCCAGATTGTATGCGCACTCGAATTTAAAATTTTCATTATAACAGCATTTGCTCTCGAATTTATTTCAGTTGCGTAGGAGGAATTTGAATTAGAACCATCTGATCGATCATTTCAAGAAATTGTACCATTTTCTCTTAGCGAACTCACTCTCTCTCTCCTCTCTCTCTCTCTCTCTCTTTCTCTCTCTCTCTCTCTCTCCTCTCTCTCTCTCTCTCTCTCTCTCTCTCTCTCTCTCTCTCTCTCTCTCTAGAAGATGGTGTTACTTGTTCATAATGTCCGGTATTTATCAACAATTACTACCCATCAATGCTATATCATTTAAGTTCATATTTTTCTTCATTCTTCTTGTTTTCTTCTGAGAATCCCACTTCCATCAGTTGTCAAGATCTATACCTACTCCAGGCAATCCTCAATACTTCCTTTCCTGTCCACTGTCCACAGTTCATTGCCTAATTGCTGGAAATAGGTACTTGAGGACGATGATAAATGTGAGTCTCATACATATGTCACTTTTACACTTCCATCTTCTTATAAACATAGAAAGAAAGGTGCGACAAAGACTTTTCGTAGAAAAAAGAAAAGTGTTGACAAAGACTTTTCCTAGAAAAAAGAAAAGTGTCGACAAAGACTTTTCCTAGAAAAAAGAAAAGTGTCGACAAAGACTTTTCCTAGAAAAAAGAAAAGTGTCGACAAGCAACTTTTCTAGATATCCGACTTAATATTAATACTAATATGGAGTATGAAATGTTTCTACGAAATAGGCTAATTCTATGTAATATTGGCGAGTATGAATTTACCTGATTATATATGAACGGCATCGATTTACGTCTAACTCATTTAATTTATTTCTACCCTTTTAAGGGTCCCATATAATACTTCTAATGTATTCTTCGGAAGATTCTTCTATGATACAGGTACTGAACAATGAGATAGATGGATGGATGGATAGATGGATAGATGGATGGATAGATGGATGGATGGATTGATGGATGGATTGATGGCTGGATGGATGGATTGATGGCTTGATTGATGGATGGATGAATGAACGGATGGATGGATGAATGGAAAGGCTAAGCCGTCGGGCGATCACAATACTGTTTTGTTTTCCGAGTCAATCACTGAGATTGGAAGCAATCCCGGGGGAAGGATGGAAAAATTCAATCAGCTTTAGGGACGTTAATTATTCCACTGGAGTTCCAGTGACAAGTCAATAACACAGGAGGATCCGGTAACTTGAGTTCCAGCCACCAAACAATCCCTCAAATTACCCGGACTCTCGTGGGGCAGTGGTTGAAGACTTTGGTGTTTCGTAGAGTAGTTCTACTTTATTCAGGGCTAAACAGTTGCTGATGGTGTCGTAGAGATTGATGACGAGGATAAAATAGACTTAAGAATAGTATGTAAAGTAAAAAGCTGATAAAGCTAAGGTTAACGTCGGTTTCCTTACTCGAAAGCGATGTTAGTGACGGGCAAACCCAGGATTTGAACTCCGCATATACTGATCCGCGATCGAGTATCTTACCGAAGTTACCACGGTCTACAGGCAGTGCTGAAGAATTCAAAATAAATTCTCGAGATTTCAATGATATTTTAGCCGCCAACTTTCCATTTCTTTTCCTCCCCCATGTCATGTTGTTTTTATATCAGACATACCGTGGATGAGGGAGAAAGGAGGTCACGTGGCTCTATTTACTCGGGGCAACCAATCACAGGCTGATTTTCGTTACAATCTAATTAGGTCAATAACAGATCGAGTCTTGATTGAGCTCAGATAATTCATTCTGACCTATATCAAACGCTGTCATTATTGCGAACAGCCAGGGCTCCAATTTTCATTGGACGGACCTAAAGTAAAATCGAGAATCTTAGAGTAAGAAACTGTATGTGTTCCTAAGTGACGTGCAGAGCAAATGCTATGAAATTTTATTTTTGTCTTTTTTATTCACTGTATTTGATTGTAATTTTATGGACTATACTGTATTGTATTGCATTTCTGGTACTGATGAAACCATCAGTACCAGAATTTTAGTTAGCTTAGCTACTTTAATTTGCTGAATTTTTTAGTTTAGTTATTATACTGCATTATTTTCTATTGTAGTTGTTGTACTGTATTTAATGTATTTATGTACTTCGATGTATCATTATATAGTACTGCCTCTTATTGTATTTGTTGTATTGCATTTACTCTGTTTGATTGCATTTCGATGTATTACACTTTTTGTGTTTGTTGTATTATATTTGCTGTATTTGATTGTTTTTATTTTATTTTATTGAATTTGTTGTATTGTGTTCATTGTATGTGATTGCTTTTCGCTTTTGTACGTGTATATCGCATTAAATTGTATTGCATTGTATTGCACTGCAGTGTACTGTATTGTTTTGAATTGTTTTCTATTGTATGGTATGGTATCGTATCGTATCCGATTGTATTGTATCGTATTGTATCGTATTGTATTGTATTGTATCGTATTGTATATTGTATTGTATCTTATCGTATAGTATCGTATTTTATGGTATTGTATGGTATTATTTTGTATTGTATCGTATTGTATTGTTTTGCATTGTATTGTTGCAGTTAGCGGCGGAAGCTGAGAACGATGATAACATATCCGAGCAGAGACGACAACATGGAAAGAGAGTGAGATATGGAGAGGTTATACAGGTATGATTGATTGATTGATTGATTTATTAATTCATTAATTATGTAATTTATTGATTGTTGATTTATTGAATGATTGATTAATTGAGCGATAGATAGATAGATTGATTGATTTATTGACTGACTGATTTATTTATTGATTGATTAATTTTTCAGTTGAAGCAAGTATTTACAGATAAATTCATTCACGTCAGTACAACACAAACGAGTAGACGAGATAAGAACAACATGCTGGTATGTATTAATTAATTGATTGATTGATTTATTTATTTATTGATTGATTGATTGATTGAGTGATCGATCATTCGATTTATTGACAATAACATGCTGGTACTTTTTCAATTGATTGATTGACTGATTGATGGTAACATTCAGGCATCATTTAATGTATTGACTGATTGATAGATAAAAACGTGCTAGTATATATCAGTTTATTGATTGATTGATAATAACATTCTAGTTTGCATCATCTGATCGATTGAGTAACTAATCGACATCAACAGGCTAATATGCATCATTATTCTTTAAATATATCTCTAGTTTAAGTTTAACGTCGCTCACTATATCACAACAATACAAACAGAAACGACGAGGCTTCGATTCGAATGCGTGACTTGCTGCTTATAAGTCCAGTGTGTTAACAGCTTTGCCATCCTGTCGATGCTGAGGCGTGCTAGCAACCTGTCAGCCTAAGCTCAGAGGTTGAGGGTTCAAATACGGACATCTTCTGAGCAAACAGGCTATTTATATCCCCAGTATAATTTATTGATTTTCGTAATTGTAAGCATTTGATCATTTTTTTCCGGATGTCCTTGTAATGAATAATGATCATACCAAAGTGGCGTGTAGTAAGAGGCGACCAGTCCAAGGATGAGGAATGGTGTGGCAAACCAACTCAGAGGCGTTATTTTTCAATGTTTATTGCTAATGGAAATGCAAATTTAAACGAAAGTAAAAGTCTCAAATAGGAGACTGGCTGGTGGTGTGGTGTAGGACAGAGAGGATTTGAAACAGTCTATTCGTATCCCGACCCTGGTTAAACTGGGATTCAAGGGAGGATGATGACGATGATTGCTAATGTAATTAAAATGTAAATTTAAATATAAATATGACAGAATGAATTTGCTGATTGATTCAGTGCTCCTATATGAGCCTGAAGGCAGACTGATGGCAGGAATATGTGCTAGGACACGTTATTTAGCGAATCACGAGAGAGAGAGAGATATTTTTAAGAAATATAATTGTAATTCTTTCTTCGTAATTGTAACGCCGATAACGAAACAGTTGAATTACATCGTAAAACTTGAGGGAAGTTACAGCGTGCACTCATAACGGATAATTTTAGTACATGAGCTGGTAATATAATGTTTGCCTATCCTCTAAATAGCGCTGTAGTGTCCCAGCTTATCTCAAGCCTTGAATCCTCTATTGGCACTGGACAGGGATCTTTAGCGCGCACTAATCACAAAGAGTTTATCCTACTCTTCAGTCATCATGGGCAGACGTAATAATTATCGTCTGTGGCTTCCGTTAACTACAATACTGTGGCTTCCTTTAAATGCACTAGTATACTTACGTGTCAACAAATGGCGAAGACATAAAAGTTTGCCTCCATAAATGGTTTATGTCCAACCCTGCGATCAAGTAACTATCAAGCCATAAATGTATCTCTACATAGATATTTCCAAGTTTTAAATTAGTTTAGCTGGAGACTGTGAACGGTAAATGAAGAACTTCATAAAATGGACCCAGGACGCAACAATTGAGATAAATTATCTCAAGCTATTTGCTAATTAAAATCTTAGACAGGCATACCAGGCCTATGATTACAGGATATAATTGGTTAACAGCAGTCCACACTGAAGCTTATGCTATCCGGCTATCATCAACTCATCCTCTCTTTAGTCCGTAACAAACTATCCGCAATCCTGTTACATAACAGCCGTCATGCTAAACCATTTATTTCCAGTTCCTGGAACATTGAACATTACTAGCTCTGGCAATTGGCTGTGTTATTGCGAGACGCCTAACTTTAATTTCATGGCATGGCAGGCAGTTCCAGTTACTGAGTAAGGCATCGAAAAATCATCTCAGGATCTATTATTTACTTGTCAGGGCTTGCTATGAACTCGATTAAAGTAGCTGGAAGCAGAAGATCTTGGGCTCAATTCTCCATCTGGGACCGTAGGGTTACAGCCTTCAGCAAGCTACTTGACACTCCATTAAGAGCGTAATCTGCATACTTGTTACTTAGATAATTTCTTGTTAAAGCTGATTAGGGGAAATGAGTCAACAATCATAAAATCCAACTAAAATGCTTGACGCAAAGTGACGCAAAGTAAACATACGGATTCTGTGTGACTAATTAATTGATTGACAGCGTATAAACTGAATAACTAATTGCTTGACAGTTTGATTGTTAAATTTATTCACTTTTAGCTACACGATTTCTATTGACTGACTGTTAGATTGATTTACTTTTTATTTATCCCTTGATTGTTGATGGATTGATTGATTTATTTATATTTACTGTATTACCAGGTATATCTTCAGGACTATAACGCTAAGCATGCACAGTTTAGAATTCTACCTCGGTATAAAGTGAAATCTGAGGGAGAGTTTGTAAGTTGCCTATATACTGTTTATACACTGCACATTTGCCACCTCTAGACATAGTTTATACGCTGCCCATTTCAAGCCTCTATATATTGTTTATATACTGCCCATTTGATGCCTCTATACATTGTTTATATACTGCCCATTTGTTGCCTCTATACATTGTTTATACGCTGCCCATTTGTTGCCTCTATATATTGTTTATACGCTGTCCATTTGTAGCCTCTATACATTGTTTATACGCTGTCCATTTGTTGCCTTTGTACATTGTTCATACGTTCCATGGAAATTTGAAAGTTCAAAATTTTATTTTTAAATGATTTTGAAGATCATGCTACAGTTTAAAAATCATAAAATCATACAAAATGTAATTTTTTAGTTAAAACCTCTCTCGAAATTGTATTGTATAAACTTTACTGTATAACATTTTAATAGTATTGTAATAGTATTGTATACTGCATTATAATTATTGGTGCGATGGTTGCAGGTTCAAATCTATGATCAGACCATATTCGAGAGCTTCAAGTCACCTGGGCAGTTCTTCCACGCTAGCTCTGCCTGGAAGATTGATCATTTTACAATTGGGTTAGATGTAACAACAATTCTTTTAAATTAAAGTAGTTCTTGTGCACTCGGTTATAAATAGAATACTAGAGCGTCAACGATTAGAAATCAGTTTAGTCCTTAAGCATCACCGGCTAATGTTCCGGTTCACATTTTAGACAAATCCCAACCAAGCACTAACCGAGATCGACGTTGCTTACCTTTGTTTATGACGTGCTCGCCATATTAGTGCTCTGACGCTCCGCAACCAGTCTACTGCAACGAAGTTTCCCCCTCCCCACCCCATTTACAATAGAATTTTCTTCTATGCATGAATTTCAATTCAAATTTAATTTCAGTCCAAATTTAATCGATGGATTATTTTTAGTTAGGTAATCTTGATAGACTGTTAGGACATAATTAATGGTTGATCTTGATAGACCAGTTGTAATTCTTTATTATTATTTAAAAGAAATACATGAATAATTATAATTTGGACAGAATTTAAGTAAACACCATTTTCTTAGGTTTCAAATATTTATTTGTATCAGTTGACCGTTGCTATCAATCAAGTGTAATATATAGTACCAGCAGCTTACTGTTACATTAATCTTTATGACGGTAGCTCGAGTGTGTCGAGAAGTCTTGAAGAGAAGCCTTAAGCTTCAGAACATTGACGTTAAACACACTACAACCTACACAAATCAAGTTAGATGTAGATTGAAACATATTCGCAAGATTTCTCGACTGAGGATTTGTACTTTGTAGATGTGGTGCACCCGGGTTCAAATCCTGCGGTAGTCTAAACTCTGATAGGCTTTCCACGCTAGAAGCTGTCGCCAAACTAGGCTTGAGACTTTAATCTTTGAAAACATGGAAAGTGGGAGTCGAACCTCCCACCTGCAGGAATTCTAAAGCTGGCAGTAATGCACATATGGTTCTATATGGCTGGAGCCAGTGGCGATGTCGGTAAGGTATTAGACCGCGGATCATTATGTGCGGGGTTAAAATCCTGGGCTCGCCGTCACTGACATCGCTTTTGAGTGATGAAACTGACGTTAACATTAGATTTACCAGCTTTTTTTATTTGATCATGTATGTAGATCAGAGTTGAACCTGGGAATACAGCCTGCCGGGTTTACTGTGGTGAAGAACAGTCGACCCACGGATGAAGTTAGGAAATACCTTACGGTAAGATTATTATTAATTGATTATTAAGATATAATTTTTCCTTACTATATTACACTATAGTTTCCCCATGTTGTGTCCGGGTTGGTTGAAGAATTGACCAACCGGTGACAACACGTGTCGTAGAAGGTGACTAAAGCACTAAGATCCATACCAACGTCTGAAAGGGCATTCGGTTGGTGTGCGCCTAGGCTCCAGAAATTGCTACTAAAATTTAAACAAATGGAAAAGTCTCAAATAGGGCACTGGCTGGTGGTGTGATGTAGGACAGAGATGATTTGAGACAGTCTGTTTGTATCCCGACCCTGGTTAAACTGGGATTCAAGGGATGATGACGATGATGGTGTTATACTATAGTTAGTATATACTTATGTTTAGTCTATGCTATGCCATAGTTAGAATGTAAACTCTATGGGCTATCTTCAATTTTTGAGGAAATGCGGTAAGGGTGGGGTTCTTTTAAAACTACTATTTTTAATCTTAGTGAAGCAGTGAGCGACCGTTGAGAAAATGTTTTCAAGATGGAATATTTAAAGCCTGGCGCTTTTGTAGTGCGGATAAGTTCAGTTGTACACACAGTTTTACAAATGGATGGTTTTATGCATTTATTCTTAAGTTGTCTTCACGTTCTAACTAGGCCTATAAAGTACTCCATCAACTTTCAAGTTATTTCCGTCAAAATGGCTTACCTTAATCAAATGATTATCTTATTCAAATCTGTTAAGTAGCATTTTAATAAGCTTGTGCGAAATTAAAAAAGTTTTTAGTTGGAGAAATGTTTTTTAAAGTGATATATAATTACTAAGTTAAGTAAATAATTGATTAATTAGATTCTTTATTGATTTATTGACGGATTAATTAGGGTGGAAGTGTGATAAGGCTCTTCCACAAGGAGCTGGAAGCCTATGTGGTGGCAGAAGGATTATTCGATGACGAGATCACCGAGGATGGTAAATAAATTTATTATTTTACTTTCAGTTTCAATTTTCAATTCGTATCTAAGTTAACGACTCTATAGGTTTTATAATTAGTAACTCAATTTTTTCACAGTGGAAATGTTGTCTCAGTACAGCTGCAGTGTAATACTGCTACCGTAATTACTATGCGTTCTTTGATTACAAGTAACCTCTGTTAATTAGTGATCCGTGATTACAAGGGATTTATATTACGTAGTAATCTGTGATTACAAAGGATCACTAGTACTTAATTGTCATTTAATGATTCTGATTACAAATCAAAGGGAGTCTTTGCCATTTTCGCAGAACAAAATTTCAGAGCATCAATTGCTGGTTCAGAGGATAGCTAGAGTAAGTAGATGGGAGGAGTGGGAGGGTCACTCTATAACAATTTGTCCCCTTTGTGGCCATATAGTTTTGAAATGTGTGTATGATAGTTTGTAATTTTGTTAGCTACATGATTTGGATAAGTAGCTTTTAGTATCACTTAATATGTATAATTTTGAGAAGTACATTTGTTAAGGTGTAATTTTGATAAGTGTACTATGTGGTCGTGTAATTTTGATAGACAAGGAATTTGAGTTTGTAATTATGACAGACTACATTATAAAGACACCTTTATTTAGAGTCTTTGTGCTCGTTGTTTAGAGAGACACCTTTATTTAGAGTCTTTCTACTTGTTGTTTAGAAAGACACCTTTATTTAGAGTCTATGTGTTCGTTGCCTAGAGAGACACCTTTATATAGAGTCTATGTTCTCGTTGTTTAGACAGACACCTTTATTTTGGTTGTGTAGAGAGACACCATTATTTTGAGAGTCTGTACTCGTTGTTTAGAGAGATACCTTTATTTAGAGTCTATGTGCTCGTTGTTTAGACAGACACCTTTATTCAAAGTCTCTTTACTCGATGTCTAGAGAGACACCTTTATTTAGTGTCTCTGTACCCGTTGTTTAGTAAGACACCTTTATTTATAGTCTCTGAACTTATTCTTTAGTGAGACACGTTTATTTAGAGTCTCTCTACTCTTTGTTTACAGAGACACCTTTATTTAGAGTCTCTGTGTTCGTTGTTTTGCTTCAGTACATCTAAGGATCAGGGAAGTGGATCAGTTGATCCCCAAATCCCTCTACCCTACCACCTCTGGAAATACCTACTGGCAGGTGGAGGCCGAGTCCAGCATTCTAAACGGTGGGTCAAGAAATAAACTTATTTAATTAAATAAAGTATTTGTTAGTGTAGAAATAAGTTAATTAAATTATTTAGTTAGTAAACAATTGTATAGTTAATGATTTGTAAGGCAGCGAATCAATTGATAAATGACTAATACTTAATAAATTATATTATTATGCCTTCAAAAATAAACAATAGTAAATTTCACAATTTTATAAATTTCAAACAAAGGCTCAAAGAAGTAAAAATTGAAAAAATTCATTAATTAACCATTTCATCCAATTAATAACTCCGTGAAAGAATGTTAAGGGTTGATTGATGGATTGACTAACAGAATGACTGATTGATATGGTGATAATTTAATTGATTGATCGATTGATCAAATGATGTGTTGGGATGGAACGACATGTTAGATTTAGACACATGAAACTAGGCGATACGTGTGTATTATCTCATTTTTGGTTTATTTATTTCACTGTTTAACTGACTGATCGATATATTAATTGATTGATATATTGATTGATTGCTTGATTGATTGATTGGTTGATTGATTGATTGATTGATCAGGTGATGTGTTGAGATGGGAGCAGCAGGTTAGATTTAGACACATGACCACCAGGCACTATCTGTGTATTACCTCTGATCGCAGAGTTACCCTTACACCAGACTCAAAAGACCCACGAACTGTCTTCCGTCTTCACCCAGTTATCAAGGTATGGCAACGCTGTTCTGTGCAGACAGCCATATCTGATATTTAATTATAATTAAGTTAATAACGATTAATTCGTACTAATTTTCTAACTTAAACCCGATGTCTGTTTATTCCAGTATTTTGACTGTAATTAAATATACTGATCTGAAATCATCCCCTTCTTAAGAATTAGATTTTTCCTCTTATTAGCTTTATAATCAAAATGAAAATAACTAATTTTAATTAATAATTATCTCTAGAATTAGTTTTTGATTTAGAATAGTTGATTGCAGTCTCTGTTGCCATGCTTGAAGCTCTATACAGCACTGATTTTGTTGTTTATAACTTTACAGTGAAAATGTACAATTAATCAGTATTAACTTATTGAGAAGCCTGTGTGTAAATTCACATCGCTATGCTATCTGAGCGGAATTATTTAAACTAAACCCAACTGATTGTTGCGTTTAAGATGAAAATATTCAGTTGATACTATAAAATAATTTATGACCCATATTTGAGATGAGATGAAGTATACAATTACATACTCAGTTGTACAACTTCTAGCTAGATTTAATGTCTATGATTTTAAGAAATGCATGCCTATAATTCGCTTAGCTCTATTCTAGGAACATGTAAGCATGTTCTATTGCTGAATTTAGAATTAAAATTAATATTAAAACGGTATAAATGTGATAAATGAACTTCATGTGGTCTAAATTGCTTCATAGCTTTGTGAGTTTTTTGTCAGTTACATCATCTGGCGATGTTAAGCTCTTGTTCGATCTAAATAGACACGATTCATATAATTTATATAACTTTCTGATACGAGAATATTAATTCCAAAACGATAATGATCTCAATGAGTTGTTGCATTAGATGTAATTAGAGTGGCTCTAGTTTTAATCTTCTAATGTTTCGTTATATCGCTCACTTTGTAGCCGGATTACATTTGCGACGTAAGATTTTATGGCTTAGACCTGACCTTAGTGTCCTCCTATCACTGTATCCATTAGCACTTTTCCGCTTCCATCACTGTTCTGTGTGGAAATTGATATCGAAGTCACGAGGTTCTATCGTATTTAGTGGCTCAGTGGTTTTATATGACTTGCGGGCAATCAGAATGTTATAAGACTTGCTGGCACCAGGGATGTTATAAGACTTGCTCGCACCAGGAATGTTATAAGACTTGCTGGCACCTGGGATATTATAAGACTTGCTGGCACCAGGGATAAAATCTCCTGGCACCAGGGATGCTATAAGACTTGCTGGCACCAGGGATAAAACCTCCTGGCACCAGGGATGCTATAAGACTTGCTGGCACCAGGGATGTTATAAGACTTGCTGGCACCAGGAATGTTATAAGACTTGCTGGCACCAGGGGTGTTATAGGACTTGCGGGCTTCAGTATTTCTAGTTTGAAGAGTTTTTAAAATAAAATTTAAAATGGGAAGGTAGAGAAGAGGATATTACGAGGCCATATGCAGTTGCATTGCCGCGAAATTTATTTTAACATATACGTGTATATATCAGTAACCTCCAGACTGTTCTGAATTCTCACCAACAAAGCCATTTTATTCATTTATTTATGTTTTCACAAGAAGTATTGTTGTAAAGTGAACTGGTTTAAAGTCAATACGATTTTAATCTTTCAGTTATCATCTAAATTACTTCTCTGTTGGCTCATATTCTGCAGCAGCTTTAGTCGGTTTTGTCAGTAAATTTGCTTTTCGCTTATCTGCAGTTGTTGCTTTATGGCTTTTATGTACTCCTGTACTTGCTGAAGCTTGTTCTCTGTTGTTAACAGACCCCGCTCACGATGATATCTATTTTACTATAACGCTGGGCGAAATATACATGTAAAACCAAACTGTACGACAGATTTAACGATCTCAGATTTACCGTCAGATTTATCAGATCAGATAAATCATATATTGCAGTGAGACCCTTAAGAATTACACTTCTATTACACAGTCTTACATAGAATGCTAGAAATGAAATATTATATGTGTAATATAATAGTTTAGTCATGCTACTATTTATATCAGGAATATTTTTGTTGAATTAAAATAAATCAACGCATCTCTAAATCGTGATTATCCGTCGTTGTATAAACTGTTAATTGGATTATTTTAATAAATTTACAAATTGATTAATACATACGTTAAAATCCTAATTGATTTTCCGCACTAAATATGTGATGAGCGAAGTAGTGATGAGTGATTACTTAAGTGATTGATTTATTACGTGATTGATTGATTGATTTATTGATTGATTGGTTTACTGATTGTTAGATTTATTGATTAATTGATTAGTTGATTGATTGATTGATATATAGATAGATAGATAGATTTATTTATTTTTTGATTGATTGTTTGATTAACTGATAGATAGATAGATTGATTGACTGATTGATTGATTGACTGACATAAGAATTGATTGATAGATTGACTCAGATTGATCGATTAATTGATTGATTGACTGCTTGATTGCTTGATTGGTTTATTGACTGACATATGAATCAATTAATAGATTGATTGATTGACTGACAGATAGATCGATTGATTGACTGACAGATTGATTGATATATTGATTGATTGACTGCTTGATTGATTGATTGACTCAGGAGGCCGATGAAGTACAGTTTGAGAGCTACGCAAGGATAGAGCACGTTATCACTGGCTACTGGCTCCATGCGCTTAGAGGTAGTGTCCAGCAGACGTCAGGCTATTTAACGTCAGTTTTGAGAACTGCAGTAACTTAGTACTGGTGACACTAGCCTAGCGCTATGAGAGTGCGACGTAAGATTCGAACCACACACTAATGGGATTGGATCGAGAAACAGTACCGATACGCCATATTAGTACTTGCTCTATAACCTTTATTTAAGTCTTCTTGTATCTTTGTATATTTCACTCAGTTCATACTCAGATTTATATCTATTTTATAATTTACGCTGAATTGAAATACATGTAAATACATCCCGACATATTTTTAAAAAATTGATCTGTCAAACTTGTTTTTGTTTGACTATGTGCATTGAACGTAGTTGTCTCGAAGGCAAGGGAAAACTATCTCGAAAACTAGCATGTTCCTTGAAGAACCTAACATGTATGTCTTGTAGAATTAGAACTTTGCGATAGGATTGTCTGGATGATTGAAGTGTGCTCATTATTGAACAAGGCAGTAAACTTGCAGCAGGATATGTGGAGTCATAGATTTCTGCAATGTTTTCCTTGTGTACGTCAACTGGTATTCCAGTGAGACAATCTATGTTGTCATCCTACCTCAAACCTCTTAATTGATTGAAAACTAATTAATTCAATGATTTAATTAGTGATTTATTGATTGATCAGTTGAATGATTCATGTAACACTTGACTCTTGTTTGTTGACTCATTGATTGATTATATAATTGATTGACTGATTTTTTCATTGATGGATGGATTAATAAGTTGGTCGCTTGTTTGTGGACTCATTGAATGATTAAATGATTGATTGACTGATTTATGGAAGGATTAATGAATTGATTGATTGATTCAGACGAGGAGTACGTGAGGAAGCACATGAGGGATAATCAAGAAGAGTCAGGTGACTCCATGAAGAGCTTGAGGTGGGACGGAGCCACTCTGAGAAAGGTTTGTGGCCACAGCTTTCTATTATACTTAAATTGTAGAATTTGATTGAATCATATAATTAATAAAATAGCACAAAGCTAATTTTTCACTCCAAATTGAATAGAAATTAATAAAGTGATTGATTAATTAATTGATTAACTAATTAAGTAATTTTTTATCAATTGATTGATCGATTGCTTGACTGATTGATTGGTTGATTGATAGATTGATTGATCGATTGATTGATTGATTGTTTGGTTGATTAATTGATTGATAGATTGATTGATCGATTGATTGGCGCAGATTTCAGCTAGTGGTGAGAAGATGTATCACGACGCATACACAGTACAGAGGGTGGAACCGCCTCATCTTAAATCATTCAACTTTGTGGCTGGCATGGTTCCCTTTCTTCTCAATCTCATTCAAGATGTAAGTCTGTATCTTACAATAATAAAGGTTTAACGTCCGTTTCTTCATTCAGGATGATGTCAGGGATGTCATATATCATATATTATGACGTCCTTGAAATTTAATACTATATTATTATTTTACAGTAACAATGTTTTGCAAAAATGTGATATTTAAAATTTCATGAAAAACAGCATAAAAGCTGCAGCCTAAAATATAAGCAGTGGAAGAAATGCCTAAATATCAACTGCAGTCCGAGCTATTTAGAGGAGCTTATTATATAATAAAAAGCTTGGAATATGAACATTGTTTTTAACCTTAAAAAGTGATTAGTATTACAGTAAAAATACGAATAAATAGCAGTCTATTTATTCGTATTTTTATTAGTATTACAGTAAAAATACGAATAAATAGCAGTCTATTTATTCGTATTTTTACTGTAATACTAATCACTTTTTAAGGTTAAAAACAATGTTCATATTCCAAGCTTTTTATTATATAATAAGCTCCTCTAAATAGCTCGGACTGCAGTTGATATTTAGGCATTTCTTCCACTGCTTATATTTTAGGCTGCAGCTTTTATGCCGTTTTTCATGAAATTTTAAATATCACGTTTTTGCAAAACATTGTTACTGTAAAATACCTATTTGCTTATCATATAAAAAGTAACTTACACTATAAATAATTGTTTAACATATTTTTAACATAGCTTTAGTATATTGTCTAAACAATAGCCTGTAGTTTAAACAGTAGTCTGAATGTATTAAGATAGGTCCAGTGCATCACGTGTTCTTAATATCCATTGAGATAATATTTGTTGAGATTTTCTAGTTTTAAAGTTGATTTCAAATGATCTTGTTTCATTTCGAAACTTCAATGAATTTTCATATCTAATTCTTCTGTGTTTCCTCAATTATTTTATTTTGTGGTAATTTTTTCAATTTGTTTCAGAGGAAAGCAGGAAAAATTTTAAATGCAAAGAAAGGTCACAAGATTACAGCGGTAGGTGTTGTTGTAATGCAGTGGAGTCACTTAGTAAGTTAAGTTTTGATGCAACGTAGGGGTCTACATATTTAACTAGCTTATTTTATCTTTACTCATTTTAAGTGAGGCGTAGCTTCCTAGATTAATTTCCAGTTTATTTCTTGATAACATTTAACATAACACTACAGAGTCAGGAAGCAATTCCTTGCTTGTTTAAGAAAATATTATTAACACTTACTCTATTGTCAAAATATTATTAACACTTACTCTATTGTTAAAATACTATTAACACTTACTCTATTGTTAAAATACTATTAACACTTACTCTATTGTTAAAATACTATTAACACTTACTCTATTGTTAAAATATTATTAACACTTACTCTATTGTTAAAATATTATTAACACTTACTCTATTATTAAATATTATTAACACTTACTCTATTATTAAATATTATTAACACTTACTCTATTATTAAATATTATTAACACTTACTCTATTATTAAATATTATTAACACTTACTCTATTATTAAATATTATTAACACTTACTCTATTGTAAACTTATTACTCTAACTTTTGCTCTTGCATATTTAGCATGTAAGAATTTAATTTTTATTTTATCAAACTTAGTCATAAACTTATTTTAAAAAACAAAAATTACTAAATTGCCAGGTTGTGTGTAGTAGTTTAACTACCCTGTATGATCGCTACCCTATAGGCTCACATTGTAAACACGGGGCTGTCTAAATATAGTATCAGAGCCAGAATTTCAGATTTCCAGATGACAAATTTATTTTTTTATTTATACATTTATTTCCAAATCTTTATTTATCTCTAAATTTTTAGAATGTCTTAATAGCGTAGAGGTAACGTCATGAAGTAAGTATTAAATGACAGATCCTGAGGTGAATTGAACCCTCGTGGGTTCGAATCCCAGCCGCGCTGATCTAATAGTAAAATCTCGAACATTCACTGGACTGGTAATAAGGAAAATGGTCTAAATTGTCTAACGGTTTAAACATATAGAATTAAAAAGTGATATATATCAACATACTTGATCATTTCACTGTAATGCGTGTTTACTTTTTACTTTAATTCTATTCACTCTGTGTTCAGGCTTTAGAGGAATTGAGAAATTTCATGATCGTTATGGGAGTGGCGACTAAGGAAAAGCAAAAACTGATGAGAAACTTGAGGGTAAGCCTACTTAATTATTAAGTTCTATGCTCTATTAATTATTAAGCTCTATGCTATATCTCTGCTAGTATACAGCTCTTCTTTGAAGCTTATTAATTCAGCATAAAATTCTATCGGATGTTACATTTACCATGCTACACCAGTGATGGGACGATACTAGATATGTCTTCTTCGAGACAGTATTTTACTCTCTTGGTCTTGATCTAGTCGATAACTGTCTTAGTCTTGACCCAGTCGGTCACTGTCTTGGTCTTGATCCAGTCGGTCACTGTCTTGGTCTTGATCCAGTCGGTCACTGTCTTGGTCTTGATCCAGTCGGTCACTATCTTGATCTTGATCTAGTCGGTCACTGTCTTGGTCTCATCACTGAGCTAAATGCAAGGGACACTAGGATGTCATTAGTGACTGTATTACATCTGATTAATTAATTAGCTTTCCCAATTCAATGGTAGACAAATATAAAAGACAAGGCTATCAAGTGAATTAGAACAAGTAACATGTAAAATATCAATTTCGTTCAATAGCAAAAAGTGAATAGCACAAAGTGCGACCAATATTGAATACATACATACATACACACGTACACACATATATACAAAACTTAAACATATATTCATATACACAACTTACACACATACGCATATGTACACATACATATACATATATGTATACGCAAATACACATTCATCACTAGCCTTGTTAACATCATGCGACATTAATCAGCTCAATTTCAAACCAATTTTACTTACTGGCATGTAAAATATTCTCAAATTTTTCCATATCTTTTATTTTATTTGACTTTTTAATTCATTCGATGCGCGCCATTACCTCTATGTCACAACGTCGTTTCACTGAACGTCTTTTCGTCGGACCGACCTCCCGGATTTTGGCTTGCACCGTTTTTGGATTCCACACTCTGCTCATCGGATTTGATTTGGTACCATAGTGCTCAGTGTTGTCATAGACGACAGTAGCACTCTAATTCTGTTGTTGTTGTTGTTGTTGCTCAGGTAATCGACCTGCTGGTAAGACTGCTACAGTGCCCGCTACAGGGTGCCATAGACCAGACCCACCTGACGAGGGTCTTCAAGGGGGCCTACGACGTCCTCTATACCTACATGATAGGCAACAGTCGCAAGAACTCACTCTACTTCGCCAAATACATCGACTTCTTCCAAACACAGATCATTGTCAAAGTGGTTTGTGAAGCTACATTTCCTTCGTCATTAAAGTTTGTTGTATGTTTAACGGCAAGTTCAGATGCGTAACGGTGTTCAGGATAACTCAATACACTCGAGCTACCGTCAGAACTACTGATATTTAACTTTTAGTTAGTGGACTAAATAAATATTGATGAACAGCCTGCAGGTCTCTGATGCAATGAAAGCTTTAGGAAATTCAAATATAGCGTAAAATGTCTAATAGTAAAAGTGGTGTAAATTAATCTTTAGTTTAAACAAATCTCAGTAGTTACTAACTTGTATTATTTAACATTATTTGTTAATACCGATGTGTAAATGCTATGCTAAATTTATTTCTATGTCTATATCTGATCGTTTCTTCTCTCTTTTGGTAATAATACCAAAATAATCATTTTAATTAATTACGGTCCAGCAGAGCCGACATAGAATAGAATATCAGGAATTTCTGCTGGATAAGAGCAGTGGTAAAGTTGTTGTTGTTGTTAATCTCTTACAGGGTGATAACGGAAGGGTGTTGTTGTTGTTGTCGTTGTTGTTGTTGTTGTTACAGGGTGATATAGGGTTGAACGTTGCTCAGATGATAGTGGAGCTGATAAGGGTTGTTGTTGTTGTTGTTACAGGGTGAAATAGGGTTGAACGTGGCTCAGATGATAGTGGAGCTGATAAGGGTTGTTGTTGTTGTTGTTGTTACAGGGTGATATAGGGTTGAACGTGGCTCAGATGATAGTGGAACTGATAAGGGACAACAGGAAGATTGTAGATCGCATCACACAAGATCAGATTGAAATGTTTGTGGGACTTCTGAGACTGAATAAGGTCTGACTCAGGTTTATATTAATTATAGGATTTAATCAATTAGGGTTTATATCTATTAGAGTTTAATCAATGTATGGTTTATATCAATTATGGTATATTCAATTTATGGTTTATATCAATTGCGGTTTAATCAATTATGGTTTATATCAATTAGGTTTCAATCAACTATGGTTTATATCTATTATGGTTTAATCGTCTGAGGTTTAATCTAATTGATATGAAAACAATTAATAACAAGATATGTAGAGAGGGCGTAAAGTTTTGAAAGTACTTGAAAGAAGAAGATGAAGAAAAAATTTACAATCTGTTTTGACCAATGCGCCTTTAGCTAGTGTTCTCCAAGTTATAATAATTAACAAGGGGTCTTTGAGAAATACATAGGTTCAGAGAGAGAGAGAAAGAGAGAGAAAGAGAGAGAGAGAGAGAGAGAGAGAGAGAGAGAGGGAGAGAGGGAGAGAGGGAGAGAGAGAGAGGGAGAGAGAGAGGGAGAGAGAGGGAGAGAGAGAGGGAGAGAGAAAAATCTGGTAAAGCTAATATTATCCTCCGCTTTCTCAGTCGAAAGCGATGTCAGTGACGGGCGAGAACGGGATTTGAACCCCACACATACTGATCCGCGGTCGAGTATCTTACCGACTTCGCTGCTGGCTACAGCCAGAGAAGATTATATCGACGGTGAACCGTATGTGTGTGATGCGGTGATCAATGCAGATGAACGTACCTATATATTGGTGATTTAGTGGAAGATTAATTGATATCCGCTGAGCGAGTGTGATAGAATTATCAATTTCCGCGAATCAATTGCGCATACTACTTCATTATTATTATAATATTATTATAGTAATATTATTATTAATTTATTAATTATTATAATACACCTCTACCACTGCACGATTAATTAATTGATTGATTGATTGATTGATAACAGAACTACAGATATTTGGATCTACTGAACGTGCTGTGTGTGTGTGATGGAGTGGCCATACCAGACAATCAGGCCTACATTACTGAACACTGGCTGAGGAGAGATAGGGTATTTATACTCTTCTCCTTTAACTAATACTATATCTATATTGTCTCTCTCCCTCTCTCTCTCTCTCTCTCTCTCTCTCTCTCTCTCTCTCTCTCTCTCTCTCTCTCTGACAGTTCCATGGTATATAAAGCATACACTCACCTCTATCTTGCGTTGTCCTCTTCATGTCCACATACGAGTGGATCTTTAAATCATCTAACATTCCTTGTTTGATATACTATTATTCTTAGGGGATTCTGCTTTGGACGAGGTGGGCCCCCTATGTCTTCCTCTGCTTTGACTAACATTTACTGGGCAAGGCGTCATTCGCTTAGAAAGTATTCAATATAATTTGAGTTAAATATGGTTTCTGAGGTGGGCGGGGTTTCATGCCCTGTATAATGCTCTATGTGCAGGTGGGGATGAGGTTTTTGACGGACAGGGGTCAGAACGTCAATGGTCAGCCCAACATCATATACGTGTCCACTGACAACGGCAACGTGTGGCTCCCTCTGCACGAATTCGTCGATGTTAGTTCTGCTTCTCTTAGTGCACTGCCAACTTAGGGAATCAGTTAGTTCTTACGAAATGAAAACGCTCGAGTTAGAAAAGCTTTAAGATGTAGTCTACTAAACAATAAAATGAGGTTAGGAATGGGAACTAATACGCATTAATTAAACAATATAATAATGATGTACGTCAGTTAGATACTAAATTCAGTCTTACACAGGGTGATGTTTATGACTTTGCACAGGATCGTGATGAGTACTGGAGTTAACATAACGGCACACTGTGTCGGGAAGCACAGATGCTTGTTTAAGCCCATTTTCTCCTTCCTCTTCATGGTTATTAGTGATCGTTGCCTTTTGATGGCACCTCAATTGCAGCCGACGTCGAACACCCTTCCAACACCCTTGGATTTTTCATTTCAAGCTGTCAACACTCGGTCTTCCAATGTGGTCACCGAACCATGTACTAACCGAGGCCAACTTAGCTTAACTTCGATTATATTATCGATGCACAACTAAACCAAGTGTGCTAAATCCCGCCGTCTTAAATCAGTATATGTATGATACCGGAAAATATTAAGCATATATTGATTATTTTAAAAATAAAACGATTTAGTTAATTGCTTGATTTATTTATTGATAATGCTGGTATCCTAATAAACTTGATTGAATTACATATCCATTCATTTTTCCATTCAAATATAAGCTTATTTCTTGGTTTGTCGCCTCTTATGACTGAGACGGCATAATTTTTTCTATTGCTTGTATCTGTTTTTGCTGAATTCTAATTTAAATTTAGAGGGAACAGAATTTGGCTTATTGCGAGGAGGATGTGAAGTTTTTCGAACATCAACTGGACCTGTTCGGCAAACTAGCATTTGTTAGTATTGTGCAGAATCTGAGAAATAGTGTTTTAAAGGCTGTTTCAGTATTGCAGTACTTATTTCGATTTCTTAGGGGTTGTTCAGTAATTTAGCAGTTCGCTTGCTATAATTTCTACCTGCAGAGTTAACATGCAATGAACGTTACCTGAGTTTTAGTACTGAGTAGATATTTAAGACAAGAATGACCGAAAGTAGTATGGAGTGAAATATGTGAAATATAAATTATCTCACGAAATTGTGGTGTAATATAATAATTTTGTGATTTGTTGTTGTGTAATTATTATATATGTAGTTTTAAACGTGATTCATAGTAAATTTACTATTTTATTGCTAATCAAAATTAACAGAATTGTTCTTTTAATCATACTCTTATTTCGCTGTTCTTTGTTGAGATTCTATTCTAATATTTTATAGGTAATTTATGGAATGTGTGTTTGACAGCAGTATTCTATTAAATCTAAGTTTAACGTCTGTTTCCGTATCACAAGGGATACTGTCAGAGACGGCTGGGATTTAAGCCGATGTCCTCCTGCTTCTCAGGCAAGTTTGCTATCCATTCGGCCATCCAACCGTATGACGTTGTCAGTTATTTGTCGCTGTTTTTCATGCACTCAGGGCCAAAATGACTTCGGTTATTTTTCGCTATTTTTCGTGCACTCTGGGAAGAAATTAACTTCAGTTATTTGTCGCTATTTTTCGTGCAATCATGGCCGAAATGACTTCAGTTATTTGTCGCTATTTTTCTTGCACCGAAATGACTTCAGTTATTTGTCGCTATTTTTCTTGCACACAGGGAAGAAATGACTTCGCTATATTCGTGATCACACGCGAGCTGGGAATCCTAACCTGGGACGAGGCGTTCCTCTCTCTCAGATCTGAACTCCTGCCAGACAAGTTCAGGGCCAAGTACTGTGAGCTCATCATAGGCAAGTACTGCATTGAGTACTTGTTCACATTTCATTGTACTTAATAGTTTACTTGATACTGTTTTCCAGTATTCGATAGTGTACTTCCTTTTTCTAGTACTTGATAGTGTACTTCATTCTGTTTTCTAGTACTTGATAGTGTACTTCATACTGTTTTCTAGTACTTGATAGTGTACTTCATACTGTTTTCTAGTACTTGATAGTGTACTTCATACTGTTTTCTAGTACTTGATAGTGTACTTCCTGGTATATACTAGTACTTTATATTGTTTTATGTTATTCTTAGTACTTCATAGAATAGCCTATGCTATTTCTTAATACCTCCTAGGGTAATTAATGCCATTATTGGTATTTCACAGTACTACCACTGTCTGCTATTTATTAGTATTTCATAGAGTACTGTATGTCATTTCTTAGTATTTAATAATTAAGTACTTCGTTACTTAGTACTTAATATTTACAACTAATCTAAAATGCAAGTCATACTGATTGATTGGTTTTCTGAATAAATTCGAAATTATCTGCATAAATCATGAAGCATTTTAAAATAGAGAGCTATTATAGATTGTCTATTTCTACGAAATATTCTCTTCCTTTTCACAAGGAATCTTTGAGTTGAGTTACTATTTTGATTTACTGAATAAGTAAAAGCTTACTTTTAGCGTGCCGTTAATCCCTATTCGTGGTCGACACGGAGGGATCTAGATAGAAATTTAGATTTATTAAATAATTATAATTAATTAATTAAAACTTGATTGGATTATACATTAATTGTTTGGGTGAATAATTTTATAATTGATAATTAATAATATATTTTATTGATTGATTGATTGATTGACTCTCAGGACTGTTTATCGACGTTGGTACCAACTATTCAGTCCTAGATCACACCAATCTGTCCTTCATCTACGAGGATGTGCTGTCTCCCGGGCCCAACACTGATGGAGAATTTGTTAG
This sequence comes from Enchytraeus crypticus, assembly GCA_905160935.1. Lineage (NCBI taxonomy): Eukaryota > Metazoa > Annelida > Clitellata > Enchytraeida > Enchytraeidae > Enchytraeus > Enchytraeus crypticus. The sequence goes on along the minus strand of CAJHZI010000358.1, from coordinate 33,792 downwards.
TGTTATAACTCTGTGTATGTTAGCTCCCCGTGTTGTGTCCGGGTTATTTGAGGAATTGACAAACTGGTGACGGCACGTGTCGTAGAAGGCGACTAAAGCACTAAGATCCATGCCAACGTCAGAAAGGGCATTCGGTCGGTGAGCGCATAGGCTCCAGAAATTGCTACTAAAATTTAAACGAATGGAAAAGTCTCAAATAAGGGATTGACTAATGATATGATGTAGTACAGAGAGGATTTGAGACAGCCTATTCGTATCTCGACCCTAGTTCAACTGGTATTCAAGGGAATACGATGATCGTTATACTAAACTATAAGATAAAATTAAATTTCTATACATATTGCATATAATATCAAAATCACGAATGTTAGATGATTTAAGGATCCACTAATATGTTAATATGAGGAGCAAAGCGGAAGACAGAGAAGGGTGGAGGCGTATTATACAATGAACCTGCCAGTAGGACGTTCACTAAGAGAGAGATTGCGTATAATGTTCTGAAATAGTAAACACCTGTTTATTTATCACAGGCATACATGTAATTAGTTCTTCTAATATTGATAGTCTGGATTAGTAATTTACTGCCTACCGACGAGGCCATGTAAAATAACTCCTCCACATTTCTATCCTCTGCTTTTCTCTTCATATCAGTTAAAGAATTAGTTATCAAATCATCCAGCAACCCAAATCTGTATCTACGCCTAACCTTCTTCTTCTCCGCTATACTTCCTTCATTTACTTTTTTCAGTAAAAACATTCCCTCTCAGAACATGACTTAACAACTCTTTTGAAAGAGAGAGAGAGAGAAAGAGAGAGAGAGAGAGAGAGAGAGAGGAGAGAGAGAGAACGAGAGAGAGAGAGAGAGAATGGGAGGGAGAGATACATCCTACCTACATGAGATCATACATAAAGAATGTATAATTACTTGTTGTCGAGTGAAATGGTATTGCACTGTAACTGTGCGCCACTAAGCATCTGATGTTTGTTCAATACACGACATATTCTGAACAGGTTTATATCGGTTTAGTAATGACAATGGTTTTTTCGTGTCTATGGTTTAATAATGACTCTGATTTAGTCATTACAATAATCTATTCATTAGTCATGGCTATGGTATAGTCATGACTATGGTGTAGCCATGATCATGATTTAGTCATGACTATGGTTTAGGCATGACTATGGTTTAGTCATGGCTATGGTTTAGTCATGAATATAGTTTAGGCATGACTATGATATAGTCATGGCTATGGTTTAGTCATGATCATGATTTAGTCATGATTATGGTTTAATCAGATTATGGTTTAGTCATGACTATGGTTTAAACAGATTATGGTTTAGTCATGACTGTAGTTTAGTCATGACTATAGTTTAATCATGACTATGGTTTAGTCATGACTATGGTTTAGTCATGACTATGGTTTAGTCATGACTATGGTTTAGTCATGACTATGGTTTAGTCATGACTATGGTTGCTAATACTATTTACAGTGACTACATTGACTACGACTGTCTTTCTTCTGACTATGTATATTTGAACAGTTAAATTTTACCAATTTTAAGTGCCTACTTTTGTAGTGAAGTCAGCGCCTACATCTAATGTGATTTCAGTGCCTACATCTACTATGATTTCAGTGCCTATATCTACTATGATTTTAGTACCTATATCTACTATGATTTCAGTGCCTACCTTTACTATGATTTCTATAAGTTTGAATATAATTATTTTACTATGACTGTAATAGTAGAAAAAGTACTAAATAAAATAACTTGGTTTTATTTTTTTAAATGCGATAAAGATAAACAACATCAATAAAGTTATTTCTAATCTCTATTATATTGTGAACGAATAAAAAGTAGGCTATACAGGATTTTCATAAAATTGAAAAAAAGCAATTCTTAGTTACTCATTACTGTTTTTCTTCTTAGGAACTAATTTATAAAGTAGACTTACTAGCCGAAGAACGTAATACTATTTTAAAGTAAATTCATATAAATTTCGGTAAAAATAGATTAAAAATCGGCTTCAAACCTGTTCCAACTGGATTTCTCCGGAAGGGGTAAGGGGTTAAACCGGTCAGAACCGGATTGGCTGAGTTGATTCTGCCGCTATCTAGCACAAAGCTTGCACCTTGCTTCCTCGCAGAGTTGTCAGGTCAAATATTTACCTAACCAGTTGACGAGTGAATATAACCTTGATTTTGAGGTTAATTTTTTAAGTTATTTTAACTTTTCTTGTTTTACTATTATTGAAGATACTGAAATCGATACGTACTATTTACACACCATTTTATACTTAACTGGATAAATACAAATACTGATCATTTAAGTTAAAATGATATTTCCATTTCGGCTGCCCTAAATTAAAAAAATATGGTATTCTGTGTCTAATCGAATTTAATGGATATTTTATTTAATGTGATTAAGCTGATTGTCAATGGAGTGTTATGAATTAGAAAGTTGAACTAAGTTCAGTTGTATAAACAATTAATAGAATAGTCAACAGGGTTGTTTTTGTGGCCATGCCAAATGAGCTTTTTGAAATGACGATTTTTTACTCTATTGCGAGCGGACTTCTAGTTTATTCTGCAGATTATTTTCTGGTAATAATAAAGGGAAAATTAAACAATATTTTACTATCGTACTCCATGCATGAAATTGTATAAGTTGAAGCTTATTAAATTACGACATTTTCTTATGAGTTACTCTAATTATTACTCCTGGACGTCTGCTTCTAGAAATTTCGATTAAATGCTTAACGATCTCGAGCTGGAAAGATTTCCATTAGGCATTTGACCTGACAACTCTGAACATGTTGTGCTCGTTAAAATTATCAGGCTTGAAATTTCTCAAAAGTTTTTTCGTTGTTGTGAAAATATTTGCACGCATTGCATTGTGTTGCATATACAGTATAACATGTTGTAACATTTCTTAAGTGACGTCTCATAATAGATGTCACTAAATACTAGATGTCACATAAGAGACATTTCTTTAGTGACATCTATTTAGTGACATTTATTAAGTGACATCACTTTAGTGACATCTATTGAATGACATCTATTTAGTGACGTCTATTAAGTGACATCTATTTAGTGACGTCTATTAAGTGACATCTACTAAGTGACATCTATTAAATGACATCTATTTAGTGACGTCTATTAAGTGACATCTATTTAGTGACGTCAATTAAGTTACGTCTATTAAGTGACATCTATTAAGTGACATCTATTAAGTGACATCTATTAAATGACATCTATTTAGTGACGTCTATTAAGTGACTTCTATTTAGTGACGTCTATTAAGTGACATCTATTAAGTGACATCTATGAAGCGACATCTATGAAGTGACAAATGACATTTATAAACAAGTAAAATCTCTACCTGTAGAGATTCTTAAGCCTTATATTCAAGTTTACAACATTAATTTTTGAAAATATAAATTTAAAACTTTTATTTAAGTGCTCATTACGAAAAATATGAACAAGTTGTACCTAATCTCTGATAGATAAAGAAGGCGTTTCCAGCCGTAGACAACTGGTTGACTCCTGAAGGGGTAAGGATACCAGATGTTGGATAGATGGATACTCAGAAAGTATTCGTAGAGAATTTTCCAGAGAATGGATCATTTCATTTCTGTCTAGCTAAGCTAATGTGAATGGTTAATTTACTTTTGGTAACATTTTAGTCTTAAAATGACAAACGTGGAATTTAAGTCCCTTGTTTTGTTAAACAGATGAGAATGGTTAATTTCGTAGAGTTATTTTATAATTAATAACATGTAATTTGTTAATTCACAATTTAAAACTGCTTTATAAGCTTTTCGTAGATGTAATATTGTCTATGTGACTGGCCAATTTTCAAAGTTTCTATAAATAGTGAAGTTACTGGTATAAATATCAGAATATTAAAACCTCTTTCATGATAAGAACAGCTGAAAATCAATTGTTTTTCTTTGGCATTTTTTCTGCCTACAATTAAAGTCTAATCACGCGACTTTGCTTTACTAATGGACGTACTTTTTAAAAATCTGCGTAACTGAGATTTTGTATAGACTGAACTAGATCATTCTATTCGCTATGTAAAGTAAACACGCATTATAGTGAAATGATCAACTATGTTGATATCTATCACTTTTTAATATTACATGTTTAAACCGTTAGGCAATTGATTTATTCCATTTTCCGTGTAGCAAGTCCAGTGAATGTCCGAGATTTTACTCTCAGATCAGCACGGCCGGGATTCTCGAACCCACGAGAGTTCAATTCACCTCAGGATCAGTCATTTATAATTTCATGACGTTACATCCGTACGCAATTAAGACATTATGAATGTAATATGTAGATTTGTAAAACAATTTACGAGTAGGAATATTCACGTGTACCTTGGACCAGCCACTTTGCAGAACACTAAAAAGAGAGTTGTAGATATTTAATAAATATTATTGTTTTACTAAATTAGTGTATGCATAGGCATAGTGGAGTACTTAGTTACTAACGAAGTAAAACTTAATGTTGTCCTTAATTAATAGTTTTATTAGATCTACTAACTTTAGTACCATTACCTTGTTTGCTCTACTAACACGATTCTAGTAGAGTTTAGTATGCTATACGATAGATTTCTCATATCATTTACGGAAAGTAAAGTATGTTATAGAAAAGGATTAATTATTGAATTTGGTAGCACCACAATGTTATTGCAACATTTTACAGTAGAATTAATAAATCAATTAATCAATCCACCCGGAAAATGTTTCCTTTACCTATTTTAGTCTTCAAGAGACTGTCTCCTACCTCTACAGTGAAATTTTGCACAACTGACTTTTCGTGGCCCAAGTCTTGTTATTGTGACATTACAATAAAAGGGCGTAAAATTCTGCATTTTTACTGTTTGGTTGGTAATCTTGGATTCCCTCGGGCTTAACTTGCGATAGCCGGCGTTGCAGTTCCTTCTTAAGGTACAACCCAGTCACAACTAGTCACAACCAGTCACACCCAATCACAACCAATCACAACCAGTCACAACCAATCACAACCTGTCATAACCAGGCACAACCAGTCACAACCAGTCACAACCAGTCACAGCCAGTCACAGCCAGTCACAGCCAGTCACAAACAGTCACAACCAGTCACAGCCAGTCACAACCAGTCACAACCAATCACAACCAGTCTTCACCTGTTTCAGACCAGAGACACCTAGACTGGTTAGTCCAGGTGTCTCTGAAACTTAACCTAGAGTTTTCTATTTATTGGCAGAATGAATATGTTGCATCTGTATTTCAACTTTCAGCCTATCAAAATTAAGTCAATTTGAATCCAAGCATTGTCTAAAATTAAATTTACTCAATTTATATAAACAAATGCCGTATTATTCTAAATCATTTAGTTTATCAAGAACTTTTATGTATTAGGCAGTTATTATGCTCTTACCTGTGTTGCATTATAGCTGTATCTTTAGCACACTTGAAAGAATTATTTATAGTATACAAGTATTATGTACATGCTGGATTATATTTTCATATACTTGCTAAATTTCATAGCTTAAAAAGTTCTTTCCGTCTGTTGAGAATTGGTTGGCACCAGAGGGGGTAAGATATATGTACCAGCTGGGTCCTCTAATACTATTTGTACCGTTTCTGTTTCAACTTTTTCTCACCTCTTCACTCAATATCCTCATCGTTATTTCTGATATAATAAATTTTGTATCACTCTGTTTTCAGTTTAAAATTTGCGTCATTCAATTTACTCAGTAAATCTTTCTAGTGATGTTTATAATGTTTTCCCATCTGACGTTGGTCTTTGAAAGATAAGTGTCTTTCGACTTATCTGCGAAATACACTTATATTTCATAGATAAGAGAATGGAGTCTTTAGCATATCTGAAGGACATGTGAAAGACATTGTGACAGATATGTCTTTTACTAATCTTCCATAGATATATGAGACACTTAAGTGTGAGAGATTAATGTCCTTCACTTATCTTCCATAGAAATGTGAAACACTTAAATGTGACAGATACGGTTCCATCATATCTTTTTATGATAGTTTTATTTCATTTATTCTTTTATTCTACCCAATCACGTTTATTTCACATTGTTTTAGTTTCATTAGCGGGATGTTTGTGTATATTTAATGATATTTATTTAAAAAAATGTGTATCTATTTCTCGTCACAGCATTAAGCAAACTTTGTTCATGTACATAACCTAATTGTTGTGCACAATTTCATGCTTCTTCCGCTTTTGAATTTGCTTTTAAATATCTAAAATGAACTACACTGTGAAGAAATAGGCACGCAGTC
>CAJHZI010000358.1:0-22500 GCA_905160935.1 Enchytraeus crypticus | reverse complement strand
AACTCTGCACGTATTGTATTGTATTGCATTGTATTGTATTGTATTGCATTGTATATTGTATTTTATTGTATTATATTGTATTATGTTATATTTTAGTGTATTGTATTGTATTGTATTGTATTGCATTGTGTTGTTTTGTGTTGTGCTTATTGTATTGCATTGTATTGTACTGTACTGTACTGTTCTGTACTGTGCTGTAATGTACTGTACTGTACTGTAATGTAATGTACTGTACTGTACTGTAATGTACTGTACTGTAATGTACTGTACTGTAATGTACTGTACTGTACTGTATTATATTGTATTGTATTGTATCATATCCTATCGTATTGTATTGTATTGTATTGTAGTGTAGTGTATTGTACTGTATTGTATCGTATTGTATTGTATTGTATTGTATTATATCACAGAGCTCTTGACGTATTGGACCTGCTGCTCACGTTTCAGTTCAACACTCGTCTCGAGTGCTTCATAGCAAAGTTCAAGACCGCCGAGCTGACCTCCAACACACGCAAGATCAAGCAGCGCAGCGTTCTCTCCCCCCTCCTAGGCGAAAACTTCGACCCCTTCGATCAGTCCAAGTACGTTTAGCTTATAGTACCAGCCTATGTAGTACCATCCTATATAGTACCAGCCTATGAAATACCAGCCTATGTAGTACAAGCCTATGTAGTACTAGCCTATATAGTACCAGCCTATATAGTACCAGCCTATGTAGTACCAGCCTATGAAATACCAGCCTATGTAGTACTAGCCTATGTAGTACTAGCCTATATAGTACTAGGCGATATAGTACCAGCCTATGTAGTACCAGCCTATATAGTACCAGCCTATGTAGTACCAGCCTATATAGTATTAACCTATATAGTATAGTATTAACCTATATAGTGCCCGCCTATGTAGTACCGGTCCATATAACTAGTGGATTGACTGATTTATGATTGATTGATTTATTTATTCATTTATGATTGATTGTCTGATTGATAGACAGGTTGATCGACTGATTGGTTGATTTATAATTGATTGATTGACTGATTGATTGATTGGTCTCTTCACTGTATTCTTATGATTACACGCAGAACGGCGCTGTACTTCCAGAAGAAAGCTGTCAAAGAACTGAGGGCTATGTTTGATTCCACGTCCTACTTTGACTCTGAACAAATCACCGCCTTCCTCATGGTATGAGCTCAACTCTCTGCTCCCACGTAGCACACGTAGACCTTAATTACCTTTAGTAGCTGGACGGATATTTAGTTACCTATATTTTATACTTATTTATATATATTTTTATTTACCGGCTATCGACATCGCCACGGGCTGGAGCCAGTGGCGACATAACATTACAACTATTATGTTATGTTATGTTATGTAGTTACAAATCAGGACCGGTCAAAATTTGAAGCCACACACATGTATTTCTCTAAAGGATTAAACAAGATAGATTGTTTTCTTAGAGCATTGCAGTCTTCAAATAGAGTATTTAATATGTAGTTAATTTATTAACTATCTAAATAATTTGTGGCTTCTTAAACTTTCACTAAAACGTTTAAGCTTTTCTGCAGGTGTTTAGATGACGCTCAAGTAAAGCATTTAATTACTTTGGCAGGCGCTGACGGTGCATATAGAAATAAATTAATAGAAGTCGTGACGGTGCATATAGAAATAAATTAATAGAAGTCGTGACGGTGCATATATAAATAAATTAATAGAAGTCGTGACGGTGCATATATAAATAAATTAATAGAAGTCGTGACGGTGCATATATAAATAAATTAATAGAAGTCGTGACGGTGCATATATAAATAAATTAATAGAAGTCGTGACGGTGCATATAGAAATAAATTAATAGAAGTCGTGACGGTGCATATAGAAATAAATTTACGGGCGAATTCTTGGTTGCTTATTAATCTTATTCATTTTTATCAAACAATACATGTACAACGAGATTATAAAAGATATTTTTGCCAGATGTCACTTGCTCCCCGTCAGTTAACGGACTTGTTATATTATATTTAGGACCTGTCTAACTACAAATACGACCAGATGTCGCTTGCTGCCCGTCAGTTAGCGGACTTGTTATATTATATTTAGGACTTCTCTAACTACAAGATGTCACTTACTGCCCGTCAGTTAACGGACTTGTTGTATTATATTTAGGACCTGTCTAACTACAAGTACGACAAGATGGTAAACAAATCTCTCGCCCTGCTCAACAAGTTCTACTCTGCCAAGTCCAGACTCTTCAAGATGAGCGTCCAGTCAATGGTAGCTAGATCTGTACATCATTTCTGTTATGTGCTCTCTCTGATAGCTGCTGCAATCATCATCATAATCATCATCTTCCCTTAAATCATAGTTTAACCAGGGATAGCTGCTTCAATGCAAATGTTTAATTGATTTGCTCGGTTTTATCAGATATATCAGTCTCTTTGTCAGGCTATTTGTTGCTTTATATAATTATTTAGATTTTTCACATATATTCAATATTTACATTTTTCTCCTAGTTATGCATAGGTAAAGGTTGCATCATACTCTTGTGACTTCTGCAACAATTTTGTTTTTATTCTCGACAAAAAGTACACAGCAATACAGCAACAAGAAACCTAGCGGAAGGATAGGGAAATCTAGAAGAGGGAAAATAATGCAAAAGCAAAAATGTATTATAGCAAAGTATCATTTCTCTCTCTTTCTCTCTCTCTCTCTGTCGCTTGCTGGAGGCAGTAGCGATATTAATATGATAAAATTCATTTGATTTTCATTTGATATTCATATGATATTGTTATGGTAAGATATTCGACTGCGGATCAGTATGTGTGGGTTTCAAATCTGAGTTCGCCCGTCACTGACATAGCTTTCGAGTGAGGAAACTGACGTTAACATTTTCCTTACCTTCTCAGTGCACTGTTTACTAGCAGATCCAAGGTATATACCGTCTCCACTCATCTTTCGTTTTCCTATTTATGTCCACATACGAATGTATCTTTAAATTATCTAACATTTCTTTTGATATACCATTTTTCTTGGGGGGTTGCTATTATTCTTTACTGATTGATTGATGGATTGATTGATGGATTGATTGACTGACTGATTGGTTGACAGATTGATGGATTGATTGATGGATTGATTGATAGATTGACTGATTGATGGATTGATTGATAGATTGATTGACTGAGTATTGATGGATTGATTTATGTATTGATTGATTGGTGGATTGATTGACTGATTGATTGACAGATTGATGGATTGATTGATTGATTGATGGATTGATTGATGAATTGATTGATTGATTGACTGATTGATTGATTGATTGACTGATTGATTGATTGATGCAGGTACTGATAACGACAGACTCATGTCACGTGCACAGAGAGATAGCTAGGACGATGCCAATACTGAGGCGGTTCAGTAGAGCCAAGCTGAACAGCGATCAGGTTAAATCAATGGGAGCCGTGCTGGATCGCTATATAGAGTAAGCTTCTATCTCTCTCTCTCTCTCTCTCTCTCTCTCTCTCTCTCTTAGTGCACTACCTACTGGCAGTTCCATGTTATATAACGCCTCCACTCTTCTCTGTCTTTCGCTTTCCTCTTCATTTCCACGTATAAGCTTCCATATCCTCTACATTTCACTTGTATCCAGCCTCTATATAGAGTAAGCTCCCTCATCCTCTATATTACACTTGTACCCTACCTCTATATAGAGTAAGCTCCCTCATCCTCTATATTACACTTGTACCCTACCTCTATATAGAGTAAGCTCCCTCATCCTCTATATTACATTTGTACCCTTACTCTATATAGAGTAAGCTTCCTTGTAGATTCTGCTATCAGTGTTGGGTTATCACTGTTGTAGATTCTGTTATCAGTGTTGTTTATTTTGTTATCACTGTTTTAGATTTCTGTATCACTATTGGGTTATCACTGTTGTAGATTTCTTTATCACTGTTGTAGATTCTGTTGTATTGGTAAAGAGGAGAGCGAGAGACATCCCATGAATCAAAACATTCTGATCAACCATGGTAGGTTATCTCATCAACCATGGTAGGTTATCAATCATGGTAGGTTATCTCATCAACCATGGTAGGTTATCTCATCAACCATGGTAGGTTATCTCATCAGCTATGGTAGGTTATTTTATCAATCATGGTAGGTTATCTCATCAACCATGGTAGGTTATCTCATCAGCCATGGTAGGTTATCTCATCAACCATGGTAGGTTATCTCATCAGCTATGGTAGGTTATTTCATCATCATCTAAAAGAGTCTTCTAAAAGAGTGTTCCAAGTTTCCGAGCGTCTCAATGAATCTTCCAAGCTATTAGTTAAGAAATTTATTGTAAGTCGACAGGAAGATAAATTATTATTAAATCAGTCAGTTATGGTATCATTATTGCTTATATTTCTTGTATATTATTACCAAGTCTGCTCGTATTTTTGAACGTTTTTCATCATCAGTACTTATATTTATGCGAATGTCTTTTTATGTCTGTTCGTAGTTCCACCTCTTCGTATTTCTACCTGTTCGTATTACTATCTCTTCGTATTTCTACATGTATCTGTTCTTAGTTCTCTCTGTTTATATTTCTATCTGTTCGTATTTCTATCTGTTCGTATTTCTATCTGTTCGTATTTCTATCTGTTCGTATTTCTATCTGATGGTCAATTTTGTCTTTATATTCTCTGCTCAATATAAGTACGTTATGTTTTTATTTAATTACATGTTGCATTCACTTTGCTCTGATGCTATTTGATAATATTTGCAGAGGTACTCACGCTCGTTTTTGATATGCTCTCCATGGAAATCGATGCGAAACTGACGGTAAATTATCATTCATCTTACTATAGTTAGTTTATAAAAAATATCATTGGAAATATCAACCGACAGTATCACTGTTGTGTTAAAAATATCACTGCTGCATTAATATATCACTGCTGCATTAATATATCACTGCTGCATTAATATATCACTGCTGCATTAATATATCATTGCTTCTTTAATATATCACTGCTTCATTAATATGTCACTGCTTCATTAATATATCACTGCTGCACTAATATATCACTGCTGCATTAATATATCACTGCTTCTTTAATATATCACTGCTTCATCAATATATCACTGCTGCATTAATATATCACTGCTGCACTAATATATCACTGCTGCATTAATATATCACTGCTGCATTTTTAAATACTTCTAAACATTTAAGCAGCGGCTGTTGGTATCGAACTCAGACTCTGAGTAACCGTTAAACGTCATTTAAACCATGACAGTCATCTACACGTAATACTAAATCTCTCTCTCTCTCTCTCTCACTCTCTCTCTTCAGTACACTGCCAAGTGGCAGGTTCAAGGTACATATTCATACTTAAAGTCTACTTTCTCGCTCAATAAGAGCACTCCTTAGATCAACAAGTTAATCCCTTCACAAAGTCTACGCCTTATCCATACCTTAAGTAGACTACAGCTTGGAAAGAGTATGGCTTCTGAGGTGGTTTTTCGTAGCCTTCCGGAGAAAACGAAATATTTCAGAAAAATCCGTCATTTTATGCGTCTGATTAATTACTTTTATATTTGCAGTCCTATGGACTTACAGCTCTGTTCTGTTACACAGGAACAGTACAGAGGTCTGGAGACCATACTGAAGAAGTGTCTGAAGCTGTTGAGATCGCTAGCTCGAGGTAACGACCTGGTTCAGCTGAGGATGTTTGAGAGACTGGATAATCTTCTGCGCATCAAAGTTGTTGAGGCTGACGTCGCCATTGCTCTGAAAGAGGTCAGATCTGTGGAAGTTCTGTAGCGACATACGCACAAGTTAACCAGATTGTTCTCTCGTTGTAATTACTTTAATATGATACAGTAAATGTTCGACTAGAGAATAAGCTGAATTGAGTTGCAGTCGCTGACAGCTACTTAGCTCAATAACTGAGCCACTATGTCGGCTTTGATAGATCTGATAGCCTTATTTCCAGGGCACTGATTATGTACTTAAACATGTTGAGCTGGTCACCTTCAATGATATCAAACACCTTTGTTAGCAACTGAGGTTGTCTACTTCTATGAAATCTCTCACTTGTTGTTAACAACGTGTTGAACTGGTTAACTTCTATATCATCTAGCACCTTTTTATTTTTGCAAATGATTGTTATTAAATTGTCAGACATTCATCGGCAACCAAATCACGTGTCTAAAGATCCTACCGCAGCAGATACAGGCCATAGTAGATCTCGCCGCCAGTCATCAGGAGAAGGTTCCAGAATTCCTTGACCTGCTCAATGTCATCGTGAAGGTCGAGGACATGGGTTTGACCTTGAAGCGCAACCAGGCGTACGTGATGAAGTACCTGATGCAGGACTATGCTAAGCTCGCCTACGTGTTTGATCAGCCGCGTGAGTTCAGAGAAAAGATCCTCCTGGTCAAGATGGGTCGAGATCATCTCAAGTACCTCATCAGTCTTATCGATCTACTAGCTACGTGTGCCGAGGTGGGCGGGGCTAATTCCTTATTAATTAATTAATTAATTATTTAACTAATTAATTAATTAATTAATTAATTAGTTACTTGTTACTTAGAGGAAATTAGTTACACTATCTCGTCAGTCTCATCGATCTACTGGCCACTTGTGCCGAGGTGAGCGGGACTTATTACCTACTTAATTAATTACCTAATTAATTGATTACCTAATTAAGTAATTAATTAATTACGTAATTAGTTACTTGTTACATAGAGTAAATTAGTTACTATTTTCTCATCAGTCTCATTGATCTAATGGCCACTTGTGCCGAGGTGGGCGGGGCTAATTATCTAATTATCTAATTAATTAATTAATTATGTAATTAATCAATCAATTAGGTACTTATTTAATTAATTGATTGATTGATTGACTGACTGACTGATTGAATGATTTAGTGACTTACTGATTGATTGTTTGATTGATTGACTGATTAAGTGATTGATTTATTTATTTATTGATTGAAGGGAGAGAACAGGTTCATAAAGTCAATGTGTCAGACAATAATGTCCTTGAAAGAGCTAGTGTTGGTGACTGATTGCTTGATTGATTGAAGGGAGAGAACAGATTCATAGAGTCAATGTGTCAGACTATAATGTCAGTGGAGGAGCTGTTGTGGGTGACTAACCACCCAGACATCGAGTGTAATCTCAAGAAACCCTTTCTGCGCTACTTCCTCTGGGTCTATATGAAGACTGCGGGCAGTGCCATCGAGAGTGGGGCGGGGGATCTGCCCCACGACAGGTACTCATAGAAGCTGGTAAAGCTAATGTTAACGTTAGTTTCCTCACTCGAAGGCGATGTCAGTGACGGGCGAACCCAGGATTAGAACCTCGCACCTACCGATCCGCGGTCGATTATCTTACCGACGTCGCTACTGGCTCCAGCCAGTACTGATAGAGTACTGATAGGGTACTGATTGAATACTGATAGAGTACTGATAGGGTACTGATAGGGTACTGATAGAGTACTGATAGAGTACTGATAGAGTACTGATAGAGTACTGATAGAGTACTGATAGAGTACTGATAGAGTACTGATAGAGTACTGATAGAGTACTGATAGAGTACTGATAGAGTACTGATAGAGTACTGATAGAGTACTGATAGAGTACTGATAGAGTAGTGTTGAGTACTAATAGAATTGCGATAAAGTACTGATAGGGTATTGATAGAGCACTGATAGAGTACTGATAGAGCACTGATAGAGTACTGATAGAGTACTGATAGAGTACTGATAGAGTACTGATAGAGTACTGATAGAGCACTGATAGAGCACTGATAGAGTACTGATAGAGTACTGATAGAGTACTGATAGAGCAATGATAGAGTACTGATAGAGTACTGATAGAGTTTAAGCATTTATATATATATGTTTTCGTAATGAAACACGTTAACATATCTGTTTAATGATTTCAATCTTTTGTCAACTTATTATATGCTTCTAATTAATTAATTGTAAACATGTATAATAGTAGAGACATTGTACAATAAATATGACGATTTGATATGATGATTTAATTTAGCATCATTTTTTGGTCGATATGTAGCTAATTGTTAAATGTGATATATTGATGTGCTTAGCAACGTCTGGAGATTTCTACAGAATTCCACTCGAGACGCCTGCGTATTGACTGAATACATCTCTCGCAATCAGGAAACCACAGCTCAACTGCTCAAGAAAACACCCAAGAAATGGTGCGGAAATTAACTACATATTTTATTTTATTTGTTCAATTGTTTTGATATTGGCTTTCGACTTTTACAATGGAAGGTGCAGATTATGCACTATGGTTCCACTCAGTCGAGTAATTTAATATCTGTTTCGGTAGCTCGAGTGTGTCGAGTAGTCTTGAGGAGAACCATTGTGCTTATGGATCTTGACGTTAAACACACTGCAAAAAAGCTCCGATACACAGCTAGGTTTAATTTGTTAGAACCAAGAAATTACAGTTGCTGATTTAAAATGTACAATTTCTAAACATTATAACTCGGAGGACCAATAGTATGGAGTCTTATTGGAGAAAGGCCTTTATATCTCTGTGCTACTTTTTTATGTGCTATATTTTGCTGATAAATTCAAAGGTGGTTTACCATTGCTTTCCTCAGTAATTGTTTTTTGTCGATTATTGGTTAAAATATGGCAGCTTATATGTAGCCAGCTTGATTTTCCAGTCCACTGATTCTATTTATATATAGTATGATCTGCACACATTACAATCAAATCAAATTATGTAGGGTTAAATTGTATGGAGAGCTTTCTGATTAAGTTATATTCAAGGCTTCTACTAATCTACATCTCTGGTAACTAATTAGGAAATTTAAATGAGATTCACAATCGAGGTAAATGATTGATCTATTGGATGATTGATTGGATGATTGACTGGCTTTTTGATAGGTAAAATGGTTAATTTGCAGTTGATAGATTTGAGTGGTTGCTTGATAATTATACTAAGCAGTCAGACAGTAACACAGAATCATTTTGAATGTTAGATGATTTATTTATTTAATCATTGATTTAATGATTGATGATTGATTTAATCATTGATTTATTGATTGATTGATAGTGAGGTAGCAGGTAGCGATAAAGAAACGCTTATGAGATTTACTCTTCACTATTTCTTCGACGTCACAATGGTGGTCCTGCAGGTATAAACAATAGTTTTGTATCCAGCCTGTAATCTATCTTCTTATCTCCTAACTTGTAATCTATCTTCTTATCTCCTATCTTATAATCTATCTTCTTATCTCCTACCTTGTAATCTGTCTTCTTATCTCCAGCCTGTAATCTCTAGTCTTATCTCCAGCATGTAATCTCTCGTCTTATCTCCAGCCTGTAATCTATCTTCTTATCTCCTATCTTCTTATCTCCTAAATTGTAATCTATCTTCTTATCTCCTAAATTGTAAGCTATTTTCTTATCTCCTAACTTGTAAGCTATTTTCTTATCTCCTAAATTGTAATCTATCTTCTTATCTCCTAAATTGTAAGCTATTTTCTTATCTCCTAACTTGTAAGCTATTTTCTTATCTCCTAAATTGTAATCTATCTTCTTATCTCCTAAATTGTAAGCTATTTTCTTATCTCCTAACTTGTAAGCTATTTTCTTATCTCCTATCTTGTAGTCTATTATCTCCAACCTGTAATCTATAATCATATCATCAAACTATGTTCATATAATCTATTCACTTTAGTAATTTCAAACGTAGCATATTCACATGTTTTTCAGTTATTTCTTTTATTGTTTGGGGCCAGTTTGCACATTTATGGGCGACCACTTTGGAGGACGAATTATGACTTGTTTTGAAGTAAATCTCCAGTGTGTGTGTTGAAAGGTTATTTTATTTCTTCACTGACTGTATGGCACTGCACTGCATGGTACTTTTACAGGCAACGATTACCAATAATCATGGAAATAGTGTAATAATGAAAAACTACAAAAAGAGCAACTTAGTAAGGAAACTGTAGTACTTGTATTAGTTTTTGTGTAAATAGAGAAAAATACCATTATCTGTGGCTTTAACTGTTAACATAAAATATGGTGCTGCAGCCCGCAAGTGTTGAATGTCTTTGGTCATCATGGAAAGTGTTTGCTTAAATATTATTTATAAATGTACTTGGTCAGTGTTATCCAAGGCGTCTTGGGTGTCTATGGCAAACGACGAAAAGGTTATAAAACTGATTTTGTGTTTTATTGGTTGATCGGAATTTAAATTCATGTACAACAAACTTTGACAATTTTATCTTAAATTTAAGAAGGAAGTCTTGCTTTCCTGTACGTATGGTCATGTAGAAGAAACAACCCATCTGCTAATAAGTTAATAATTTTCAGATCTATACTTGTAGATCTATTTACCAACGTTTATCAAACTAAGCGACTAAAGCGGACAAACCACTTCTATGTAATATTCTGAACTCATTAAACCGTTGACTGTCATGGTTTCTGTGTTGCAGGCGTTCTACACAAAGTTCTACATCCCAGAGAAAGACCTCTACCCTCAAGAGGTCGAGAACACGGACAGGCTGGCCCGAGCCCTCGTGGTAAACCCCCTCTCCCCTCAAACCTCTGCTCTCAACTATTTACCCAACTTCAAACAGGACCTTAAAAATGGGGCTGAACCCGAACTACCGGACACACCCCAGAGCCCACTCAAGCAACCCAGCATATAGTGGCATATAGTGTTTCTTCTAAATAGAGGCCATTAGAACACTGTTGAATCATAGTTCATTAAAATTATGTGGATATACAAAAAGATGGAATAGATTAGCTGGACTTTGAAAGTTATCGATTAAGAAGTTCTTGAGAGAGTTGGTACAGATAGATATTTAATAGGTATGATGAGAAATAAAATAAGAGCTGGATGTGTCACGCCAGACGTGCTGCTCAATTATGTCATCATCATCTTCCCCTACTTCATCATCATCACCATCATCATCAGCAACATCATCGTTATCATAATCATCATTATCATCATCATCAGCATCATCATCGTCATCATCGTCATCATCCTCATCATCATCCTCATCTGCAGCATCATCATCGTCATCATCATCATCGTGATCATCTTCCCTTGAATCCCAGTTTAACTAGGATCGGAAAAAATGATAATTGACAATTGGTTGCGCAAGTATGTAAAATAGTAAAGAGAAAGAGAGAGAGAGACATATGTTTATTTGTTCACATGTCACACAGCGCGACAGTCAACATATTTCGAATAACATATGGTACTTAAGTAAAACGCAAAGACAGGCACTCTAATACATGCAAAACCAGGCCATCAATGAGATAGGAGCGTAGCACCCTATCTAGTTGACCAATAATCGTTAGGGCAGAACATCATTAAGAAGTAATAATAATAATAATAGTAAAGGTTTAACGACCGTTTCCTCATACAAGGATGATGTCAGGGACGCGTAATAAATGAAAACTTTGGATGGAACCAGTAGGAAAAATCGTAAATTAATTCCAATTAGCTCTAGTTAGAGATAATATTTAATATTTATGACTGAAAATCCCATCGATCGCTCGATTGATTGATTGATTTACAAAATTTATTTAATAGAAAGGTATAAGTATAGCACCTTGAACTGACTACATATCCTATAATTGAATTTATTTCATGTATTAGTTCAAACTTAATATTTGTGTAATTGAGGTTGATTGATTGGTTGTTGACTAATTTATTGAATAATTAACTAATTAAATGTTTAATTGATTAACTTGTAGGGTTTCTGCGAGACTGTCATACCTCTGACTACAAACCCAATCCACTTTAAGACAATCATTTCCTGCATAACAGCCGTCATACCAGCTTCTATTGTTCCTAATAGTGTAAGTATCAAACACTTCATACCAGCTTCTATTGTTCCTAATAGTGTAAGTATCAAACACTTCATACCAACTTCTATTGTTCCTAATAGTGTAAGTATCCAAGACTTGATACCAGCTTCTATTGTTCCTAATAGTGTAAGTATCCAAGACTTGATACCAGCTTCTATTGTTCCTAATAGTGTAAGTATCCAAGACTTGATACCAGCTTCTATTGTTCCTAATAGTGTAAGTATCCAAGACTTGATACCAGCTTCTATTGATCCTAATAATGTAAGTATCAAAGACTTGATACCAGCTTCTATTGTTCCTAAATGAAGAAATTGGATAATACTCAATGTTATCTCTGTCTGAATAGCGTAGTAGTTTGAGGCGTCAAATAACGTCATGAAGTTTTATATGAGAGACGCTGAGCTGAATTGAACCCTCAAGAGTTCAAATCTCAGCTTCGCTGACCTGAGAGCAAAATCTAGTTAAAAAACGCTGTTAAAGCTAAGGTTAACGTCAGTTTCCTCACTCGAAAGCGATGTCAGTGACGGGCGAGCCCAGGATTTGAACCCCGCACATACTGATCCGCTGTCGAATATCTTACCGACTTCGCCACTGGCTCCAGCCAAAATATCGGGCATGCACTGGACTGGTTACACGGAAAATGGACTAAATTGTCTAAGAGTTTAAACATGTGATTTTAAAGATGACAGATAGCCACCTGATAGATCATTCCACTACAATGCTTGTTATTTTAATCATGCTTGTTATTATTATCATTATTTTTATTATTATTATAATTGTTATTATCAATGTCCCAGGTCCCGGAAGGTCTTATATATCTACTCGCAGTTCTGATTGTCTTGTATGTTTTCCAGTTTGCGAAGCGGTTATTATTTATTTATTTTATTAGAGAATTTAGCGCAGCAAGTACGTAACTAAATGATGATAGTTCTCGATGTTGTCTAGGTCATGGAAAGTCTCATCGAGCAGCTGCGCAACTCTAATCGTCTGCGAGAGAGTCGTCAACAAATAACAAAGGTTCGATCAATCAATCAATCAATTATAAATTAGTCAATCAAGTATTTATTACTAGGTATCAATCTTGGTTTTTCTCTTTCAACTTTCTCTAGCAAGCTTAACAGTTACCTTTTCCCACATAATCAATCACATACAAAATCACTCTACCCTGACCATTTTTGGTCACTGGACCGGCATTCGTTTAGTACCTTACTTCTCATCCGCACAATTCTTTTGCAGATTGGTCTGGGTGAATTGATCTGTAGTAATGTGTGATGTGGGGACATCTCTGATATCATCCCTGGACGTTAAACCTTTCTTATTATTGTTAATCAATGCTTCTTGCCTGCTAATCACTCACCTGTTTGTGGCTTCTGCTTTCAGTAACATTTAAAACTGAAAAGCAATTATTTTCCTCACTCGAAAGCAATGTTAGCGACGGGAGAGTCCGTCGCTAACATCACTGGCATCGCCCGTCAATAATTGAGATCACTGTGTTTCTTTATTAATCTTGTTGAACTTAGCTTGAACTTCTCTAATTTTGCAATGTTTTTCTTTAGATAGGGACACCCAGCCTGAACACAATTTTGAAGTTTGGGTTTAAATAATGCTTTACATAATTTTAATATCATTTGTTTGTACCTGCTGTTCATAGGGTCACAAGGAGTACTACCAGTCGGAGCTGGATTTGAACGCGAGACTGAGGACATTCGCGGTCAACTGCAGTCTGTTGTATGGCGGGCACAACACGGTACAGGCTCAGCTCAGGTTCAAATCTAAAAGAGGTAGGGCCAAGTGGGAACATCGTAGGGTAGGTGTTTGTGTGTGTGTGTGTGTATGTGTGAATGTGTGGGGGTTGAATGATTTGAATTGATGTTAAAAATCTGTTTCAGTAGTTGTAATTCTATTCCTCTCAGTTACTGTCAAGTTTATTGATTGTTTTTCTTGCTGGCTCAATTTTTATGAATCGGTTGATTAAATTTCTCATATTGTGGTCAATTGCTTTACTGTTTCCATTGTTGATTGCTTGATTGATTGATCGAATAATTGATTGATGGGTTGATTAATTAATTGAATAATTGATTGAATGATAGAATGAATGATTGATTTATTGGCTGAATGACGGACTGACTGATTGATTGATTGATTGATATATAAAGCATACACTGAGATAGGGGGCGACGAAGAGTTGCCACTGGGGGAGGAATTTCAGGAACATTTGAGACGTTTTATAAAACCTGGGGAGAAAAAGGTTCTCAAGAGAATAGAGTGTGTGCAGAAACTTGTGGACCAGCTAGCGTAAGTCTTCTGCGTTCATTCACATCTTTTCATTTCTCTCTACCTTAAAACGTAGAACATTGATTAATTGGTCAGATAAGAGGTTGTTTGGTTGAATAAGAGATTAATTGGTTGAATAAATGATTAATTGGTTGAATAAGTGATTGATTGGTTGGTTGAATAAGTGATTAATTGGTTGAATAAGTGATTGATTTGTTAAATAAAGTGATTGATTGGTTGAATAAGTGATTAATTGGTTGAATAAATAATTGATTGTTTTAATTAATTAAATTAATTAAATTAATACTTTATTCAACCAATCAATCATTAATTTAACTGATAAATCGTTAATTCAACTAATAAATCATATTAGTCAATTAATCGATTAATTAAACTAACAATTAATTGATTATTAAATAATTGATTGATTTAATAGTCGATTAATTGGTTAAATATATGATTTATTAGTTGAATTAACGATTTATCAGTTAAATAAATGATTGATTGGTTGAATAAAGTATTAATTGGATGAATAGTTGATTGATTTAATTAATTTTGATTGAATTAATTTTGAATTGATACTGATTGGTTTAATAAATGATTGGTTAAACAAAAGAGTAATTGATTGAATAAACGATTGATTGGTTTCGTAAACAATTAATTGTTAATAAACGATTAATTGGTTAAAAAATGATTAATTGGCTGAATAAACGATTGATTGGTTGAATGATTGACATTTAATTAATCAATGGCTGGAGCCAGTGGTGACGTCGTTAAGATATTGGACCGCGGATCTGTATGTGTGGGGTTCAAATCCTGGGGTCTCCAGTCACTGACATCACTTTCGAGTAAGGAAACTGACGTTAGCCTTAGCTTTTTATTTATCGTTGGGGATAGGATATCGACGGAGATGTACCGGAAGATGACCTCTGAGGCGCAGAGACTGGAGCAGGAAGACCTAGACATCAGGTGTCTGCAGCTGCTCAGAGCTCTCATCCACAATGAGGAGCGACGTCTACCGGAGGACTGGGAGGAAAACCCTTCCGATAATAAAAAGTATTTTACGTTTTAATTTACATTTATTTGTGGATATATTTATGTGATACACCGATCATGTCTTAGCCAGTGTTAATCCTCAGTTAACATATTTAAATTGAAGATTTCAAAATTTCAGTATTGTTTGTTTGATTAATTAATGATCGATTTACTATTGATTGAGTGATTGATTGACTGATGCAGACAGCTTGTTCAAATACGTACACTGCAGATAGAGTTGAACAACATTGGAGCTGTGATTGATTGATTGATTGATTGATGCAGACAGCTGGTTCAGATACGGACACTGCAGATAGAGCTAAACAACATGGGAGCTGTAATCACTGCTCTGCCTCATCTGGCTCGCCCGTGTGACAGAACAGCCAAAGAAGTTCTGGCTTTTGTCTGCATCATGCTCTTCAACGCCAACGAGGAAATACAGGTGGACCTGCCATTTGCCTCTTTTATTTGATAGAATTCCCGTAGAGGGGAAGGGTGTTTCTGTTTACTTTGGACTGATTATCTGGATTTCTGAATTTGTACCTTTCTTAGACCTTCTTTCGGTTCGCCGGCTTAATTTTGACGCAATAGTGCTCGATGTTGTTATTGATGACTGTAGCACTCTAATTGCTGTTATTGTTATTACTTCAACAAATTTAATTTTTTGGGTCCTTACTAGTGCTTAGTGCATTGGGCCAAGCCTGGATTGCATTTGTGTGTCTAGTGGCTGTTTTACACGATGTATACTTACAAATCAAGTAAATTTCTAAATAAATAAATATAAACTTAGAAGTACAGATGGGATTTTCCACCCGTCATTTTTAGAATTGCACAAAATAGACTGGATGGATTGTGGTTTAAATTGAACCATACTAGGCGACTAGAATTTATTATAATTGATTGATAGACGTGATGTTTGTCAATCAACAATATGTGTTCAATGTTGTCATGGACGACAGTATCACTATTAAGTCAGTTGTTGTTGATGTTGTTGTGTGAAGCAATGATTTCGTGTTTGCTATTAACTTATTAAATATTTATTCTTCAATGTTGTATCTCTCGCAGACTTCACTGCTCCACTATTTCCTGCACACTCGTGAGGAAAGCTTCTTCGCTGCTATACGAAACCGCATGCATCTCTCCGCCCTAGCCATCAAAGAAAGGTGTTCAATAATATCTATTATATTCAGTTTTTATTCGTCAAAAACAGACAGGATTAGGATACATCACAAATACACATATACAAATACACATATACACATACACACATACACATACACATATACAAATACACATATACAAATACACATATGCAAATACACACATACACATACACATACACACATACACATACACATATACAAATACACATATACACATACACACATACACATACACAAATACACATATACAAATACACATATACAAATACACACATACACATACACATATACACATACACACATACACATATACAAATACACATATACACATACACACATACACATACACGCATACACATACACATATACAAATACACATATACACATACACACATACACATACAAACATACACAATATGATGCTAAACTCTAAGCATTTCTATAAAAAATTCTGTTGAATATTTAGAATTTAACAGTTCACTCACTTAACAAAAGGTCCAGTGGTTAAACTATTTAATCTGTAACTGGCAGTTATTATTGCTAAAGGCAAGTTTAACGTCTCTGCCGTTACACGTAGGATACTACTACAAATAGTTTAGCTCAGAATTGAACCGATCGCGTCTGCTTTCTGAAAATTGCTATAATAATGTTAATAAAATCAGTTTAACGTCACTTTCCTATCAAGTAAACTTGTCATTAACGAAAAGTATGTCATGTAAAACATGTCAGGTAAAGTAATGCTATAGTCAAGCTCATGACAAAGAATGCGGATGTTTTCAACAGTCATGACATTATCTATATGAATCTTTATTGCGCCATCATAACGTGGTAGCAAGTTGCATACAATAGGCAAACAAAAAAGTACCAACAATGCATTAAAACAAATGCAACTGCATTGAAAATAAAAAATAACAAAATAAAAATAAAAATGTAGGCTAAAAATGTAGTTATTTACTTGCAGACGCTCTCTTGTGGCTCAGCAGAGAGCTAGAGCCAAGGAGGTCCTGGCTCAGACAAAGAGCATGCAGACTACCATGGCCATCGGTAGAAAAGCTCTGCAGGTCAGTGCTACCACTGCTTTAAGTCATGACAATAACAACCACAATAGTGACACTGACGATGATGATAATAATTTTGAGAGAGTATAGTATATATATATATATATATATATATATATATATATATATATATATATATATATATATATATACTGGCTCTCTCAATATATATATATATATATATATATATATATATATATATATATGTATACATACATTATATGTATATATATATATATATATATATATTTATATATTTATATATATATATATATAATTTAGAGAAACAATTTTTGTAATTTGTAAAAAAAATTACAAATTTTTAAATGACAGTCCCTGAGGTGAATTTAACCCTCGTGGCCTCGAATCCCAGCCGCGCTGATCTGAGAGCAAAATCTCGGTCATACACTGGACTGGTTATGCGGAAAATGGTCTAAATTGCCTAACGGTTTAAACATGTGGTAGATATTTATAAATAAGTGATAGATATCAACATAATTGATCATTTCACTATAACGTGTGTTTACTTTTACTTTAATAAATAAGTATGTGGAACTGTTCTTGATTGGTTTTCCTCCTATCTGACGGATCGTTCTTTTAGTGTGAAAGTGATGGAGTACGTCTCTTCACCTTCCCACTTAAAGTAGGGTGTGCCTCAAGGCTCCGTTCTTGGTCCTATCCTCTTCAACCTCTATACAACACCCTTAAGCTCACTGATCTCTTCTCATTCTATTGATCATGAACTATATGCTGATGACACTCAAATGTATACTTGTTTCACCCCTAACTCCTACTCTGATGCTGAAACCTTCCTGCAACAAAGTTTTCAGTCTATATCCTCTTGGATGTCTGCTAATTTCTTAGCACTTAATCCATCTAAGACTGAATTCTTGTTGGTTGGGACACCTCAACAGCTTCTGAAGCTGAATTGGAAAACTCTTACGTTATCTTCGGATATTACAATAACACCTGTTTCTTCTGTGAGAAATCTCGGTGTTATCCTTGATAAACACCTAATCTTCCACGAACACATAACTAAAACTTCACAAGCATGTTTCTTTCATATCCGAAATCTTCGTCGAATACGTCCATATTTGTCACTTGAGACAGCTGCTACAATTGGTGCTGCTATTGTGCAATCGAAATTGGACTACTGCAATTCCCTGTTTTTAAATCTCCCTGGTTGTGAGATTGATCGATTGCAGTTTGTTCAGAATTCTCTTGCGCGAGCAATTTTTTGTAGTTCCAAGTACTCACATGTTACGCCCATTTTAAAGTCTTTGCACTGGCTAAAGATTAAAGAGCGAATCATTTACAAAACAGCTTCGTTAACCTATAAGTCCTTCACCATCCCTGGACAACCTTGTATGTCTCACTTGATTAAAGTGATGCAGCCTGCTATTACTCGGTCTTCTAAATTTTTTCATACTCTTGTGAGACCTAGCTTACCTTCGCGCTCTAAGCTATCTAATCGTTCTTTCCAGCATGCCGCACCGCAGATCTGGAATTCTCTTCCATCTAATCTTCGGAAATCTTCATTTGAAGCACATCGGCCTTTGCTTTCCTATGATCAGTTCCATAGGCAGTTGAAGACCTATCTTTTCCATCTCTCATTTCCATCCGGTGTCCATGAGCAGCGACCTGCGCCTAAACCTCCTTTTCTTTAATACCCAGTACTCTGGACTGATTATCTGGGTTTTGGAATTTGCACCGTTTTGGACCATCTATTTGCTCGCCGGCTTGATTTTGTCTCAGTAATGCTCGATGTTGTCATTGATGACAGTAGCACTCTGTTATTATTATTATTAATTTAAATTATGCTCTTAATTTCATTGAACGAATACGTTAACCTCTTCGATTCACGTTGACTCCATCGTCTACTGATAATGCTTTAGATATATTTCTTTTCTTAACGAATTTGTTTTGCATCGTTATTATATTCTAGGAATAATTCTTTATTAATTATTCATAATTTATAACGTTACTATTTTATACTTTATCTACTGTTTATCTGCTGTGTCAACCGTTGTAGGAAATTCAAGCCATAGACAACGTAATGAAGAAGAACAAGTTCAGTCACGGGGTAATTCAGTCTTACTAAATCATATGCCTTGAACCTACTGATGCACAATCCTTATTAATCTTTTACGAATAATTTTAGTAATTGGTATTTCGAAAAATAATGGTACTGATTGTAAGGATTCTTTTGTTGAAAATAATGTTCTTTTTTAAATAAAGCGTAGCTTTTTCGTTCCTTGTTATTTTCCAATTTATTATTTAAAAATAGGAATTAGATCAATTTTTATTAATAACCGAATAGCAATGACAAAAATTCAGTAAATGTCAATAATAATATAATAATATTTGACAATTCGGGTGTTGGAAGGTTATTCTTAAATCGGCGCCGGTTGCAATTGATGCGCCATTAAAGCGCAAGGATTACTAATAATCATGGAGAGGAAGGAGAAGAGAGAGATATGTGTTTATTTTAGCATCAACACCGAATCACTGAAAAATGAAAACAGAAATAAACATTTAAATTAAATAAAATTTAAAAAATTCCCAGGAATACAGTGTGTCAAACAGTCTATAAACACCAGAACAACGGCCGTCAGGAAAGATGATACACATCTTATCTAGCTGACCACCGTCTATGACTCATTCATGACATATACATGTATAATGCAAAATCAACCGCAATAAAAATGTATCTCAAATTAGTGAACAAACTAAAAAAAAGGAAAATAAATTACAAATTAATCTGATTAGAAAGCAGTTAGCTAAGTCACAATTCTATCTGAATATTTACACAAAAAACGAAAATATAAACATTTACAAACCATCAAACAATATACATTTGTAACGTTTGGTGAATTCATCTAGAGACCTCGAACTGCGGATATCAGGAGGTATTTGGTTCCAGGAATTGATATACTTATAGGCATAAGATTTTAAAAATTCTGAGGTTGTTCTAGCATACAAATAATTGGTCTCGGAGAGCCTGGTATTATACATGTATACAAACGAAATCTGATTGTCAATCAAAATACATCTGGAATTGGGCCTTAAAAAAGCATCTCTTCTTCCTGACCCAGTGTTCCGTTATGCCATGTTATGTTATGTTATATTATGTTATGTTATATTGCATTATATTATATTATATTATATTATATTATATTATATTATATTATATTATATTATATTATATTATATTGTATTATATTATATTGTATTATATTATATTGTATTATATTATATTATATCATATTATGTTATGTTATGCTATGTTATGTTATGTTTCAAGAGAAAGGTCAGTCTCTCAGTCTTACAGAGCAAGGCAGAAAAGAAAAAGGAAGAGGAACAGAAAAAACTCAAACCATCAAAGAAAACTGCTACTGCTACCACAATCTCCCCCTTCGTCACAAAAATAAATGGCTACACATCCGGGGGTCCCGCAGGGGCGGGGGAGGGGCAGAACCTCAAGGACGGCAAGGCTCTGATGAGCCCCCCCTATCCCCAATCCCCCATCGAGTCCAAGAGTCCCTCTCCAATGCCTGATCACGTGGAACTGGAAATAGTTCCTGCCATAGAGTCCAAAACCCGCCATCAGAGAATGGTTAATTAATCATATAACTAATAATTGTTAATTAATCATATAATTAATAATGGTTAATTAATCATATAATTAATAATGGTTAATTAATCGTATAATTAATTAATTTTATGATTAATAATGGTTAATTAATCATATAATTAATAATGGTTAATTAATAATATAATTAATAATGGTTAATTAATAATATAATTAATAATGGTTAATTAATCAAATAATTAATAATGGTTAATTAATCGTATAATTAATAATGGTTAATTAGTCATATAATTAATTATGGTTAATTAATCATATAATTAATTAATCAGTCGATCGTAATGTCAATCAATTATTATAATTATTTCCTATATCTGCGATACTCAACAGCTTTTTGTTTTTGATCAATCGGTCAATATATTTTCAACAGCTGTTTAAATAATTTAATAGCTGTTTAGGTGATGTAATACTTTTTAGCTAAAATAATAGCTGTTTTTGTAATGCAGTAGCTGTTTTTGTAATGCAGTAGCTGTTTATGTAATGCAGTAGCTATTTAGGTAATGCAGTAGCTGTTTAGGTAATGCAGTAGCTGTTTAGATAATGCAGTAGCTGTTTAGGTAATGTAATAGCTGTTCAAGTAATGTAATGGCTGTTTTATGTACTGTATAGTGTATACCAATTAAGACTAATTTATTACAATACAATTAATGAAATTATTGATAAGCAGATTAATGGATTATTTGACTCATTACGTGAACGATTTGTGATGAACAGAACTGATGGATGACTATATATTACTCGGGTTTTGCATTTGTAACTAACCAATTATTTAATTAGTTAATAAATTATTTATTTGATTGATTGACTGACTGACCGATTAATTGATTGATTGAGTGATTGATTGATTCACTGACTGACTGATTAATTAATTGATTGACTGACTGACTGACCGATTAATTGAGTTTTTGATTGATTGACTAATAAATTAATTGAGTGATTGACTGACTGACTGATTGACTGATTGACTGACTGACTGATTGACTGATTGATTGAGTAGAAAGAGGAGAAGGAAGAGAAGCAGAGGGAGAAGGAGAGCTTGCTAGCAGCTCTTAGGGATGAGGAAAGCCTGGACGAGATAGATCAGAAGGATGATGGGTACATAGAGCTTGTGCTCAGAGTGCTTGCTAGGATGTGTGATGGGCAACATGAGGGGCTGCAGGTGATATAACATAACATAACATAACCTAGATATAACGTAACATTACCGTAGCATAACATAGCATAACATAACATAACACAACACAACACAACATAACATAACATAACATAGCATAACATAACATAGCATAATATAGCCTGACATAACATAACATAACGTAACGTATATATATATATATATATATATATATATATATATATATGCAATGTATATATATATATATATATATATATATACATGTATATATATATATATATATATGTATATATATATACATATATATATATACATATATATGTATATATATACATATA
>CAJHZI010000357.1:115000-117072 GCA_905160935.1 Enchytraeus crypticus | reverse complement strand
ACAGCATCTCTTGTTACAATCTCTTCTCCTATAGAGATACAGCACTCTTGTTATCATCTCTTCTCCTGAGAGATACAGCATCTCTTGTTACAATCTCTTCTCCTATAGAGATACAGCACTCTTGTTATCATCTCTTCTCCTGAGAGATACAGCATCTCTTGTTACAATCTCTTCTCCTATAGAGATACAGCACTCTTGTTATCATCTCTTCTCCTGAGAGATACAGCATCTCTTGTTACAATCTCTTCTCCTATAGAGATACAGCACTCTTGTTATCATCTCTTCTCCTGAGAGATACAGCATCTCTTGTTACAATCTCTTCTCCTATAGAGATACAGCACTCTTGTTATCATCTCTTCTCCTGAGAGATACAGCATCTCTTGTTACAATCTCTTCTCCTATAGAGATACAGCGTCTCTTATTATCATCTCTTCTCCTACAGAGATACAGCATCTCTTATTATCATCTCTGAGAGATACAGCATCTCTTATTATAATCTCTTCTCCTATATTAATTAATTAATTTTGTAAATTATAATAACTATAATAATAATCATAATACAGTCTATTCTTATCCTGACCCTAGTTAAACCTGAATTCAAGGAAAGACGATGATGATGAATAATCCTACTAAATTATTTATGACTGAGAGATTGCATAATTAATTACGTATATTATAATAATAATAATAATCATAATTACTTATTTATGACTGAGAGATTGCATAATTAATTACTTATATAATAATAATAATAATAATAATAATCAAAAACTATAATAATGACCATAACTCTATTTAAGTTTATGATTCTTATAATTCATTTTTGATTGTTCTATGTTCTTATGCGTATGTGTGTATGTGCGTTTATATATGTATATGTGATGCATCTTTTCCTGTCTGTATTTGATGAATAAAGAAATGATTAATAAATGATTTATGAGTGACAGAGTACATATTTAATACACACCTGGACATGCTCGAGGTATCTGATAACATCCTCAGAGTCCAAGCATCCATCCACCTCTATCTCAAACCATCCTCCTGCTCCAGACAGTGCGCTACAATCAATCAATTAACTAACTACTCTACTCGCTAAATGATTAATTACTACATTGATCAATCAATTAACTCATTACTCTACTCGTTAAACAATTAATTACAACATTTAATCAATTAACTAATTACTCTACTCGTTAAATGATTAATTACTACATTAATCAATCAATTAACTCATTACTCTACTCGTTAAACCACTAATTACTCCATTGATAAATCAATTAACTCATTACTCTACTCGTTAAACAATTAATTACTCCATTAATCAATCAGATAAATACTCAACCAAGCAGTCAGTCACAAATCAGTACAAAGTTAAAGTTATATATTTCATCAATTGTTATCAAAAAGCTAAACAAAGCTAAGGTTAACGTCAGTTTCCTCACTCGAAAGCGATGTCAGTGACGGCGAGACCAGGATTTGAACCCCGCACATACTGATCCGCGGTCGAGTATCTTACCGACATCGCCACTGGTTCCAGCAAGTGAATAATAAATGATTAGCAAATACAAAACAACAAATGCTTGACTTCTGAAATAAAGAATGGCACAACAATTAAATATACAGGGCATGTGTTGCCTTGTACCTAATAGATACAGGATACGCTTGATTACCAACGGCAACACATACATTATCTGTT
Source organism: Enchytraeus crypticus (assembly GCA_905160935.1). Classification (NCBI taxonomy): domain Eukaryota; kingdom Metazoa; phylum Annelida; class Clitellata; order Enchytraeida; family Enchytraeidae; genus Enchytraeus; species Enchytraeus crypticus. Next base: position 115,376 of record CAJHZI010000357.1, on the reverse strand, counting down.
TGGCATAATAGCTATTGGAAACACACATATGTTGGGTTTAGTTGCTAATAGCAACACGTACCTGTTGGGTTTAGTTGCTTATAGCGACACATACCTGTTGGATTTAGTTGCTAATAGCAACACGTACCTCTTATATTTAGTTGCCAATAGCAACACGTACCTGTTTGGTTTAGATTTCTCAGAAAGACAGATGTGCTGCTCTGGTACGTTAGTCCATCGCTCAGCCGTCAACACCATAGCCTCAGCATCCATCAGCCCATAGCCGTACCTGTGGCTCACTGCATCAATCAATCAATCAATCAATCAATGCATCAATCAAACAGTCAATCGATCAATCAATCAGTCAATCAATTAATCAATCAATCAGTCAAGCAAT
>CAJHZI010000357.1:62500-110000 GCA_905160935.1 Enchytraeus crypticus | reverse complement strand
CACTGCCTCCAGTCAGAGAGAAAGAGAGAGAGAGAGAGAGAGAGAGAGAGCTGAAGTCTGATATTTTGAAATCTCTAGAGATAGAGAAGAGAGAGATAAAGAGAAGAGATGAATAGAATAGACAGCGCGTCTCCCACGCAGTCAATTATATGATTCCAACAGAATAGCTTCCCATCTCATCTTATCAGAGCGTCCATAAAGAACGAGAGAAAAGAGTCAAGTCTAGAAAACATAACATGCCAATAGCATCGCATTACCTATAGTAACGTTACACTAACAATTTTATATAAAATATTATACACATTTAGTAAGTAAATCAGGCTTCTCAAAGAGTTATATTGATAAGTCAGTGGCTTGTTGGCAAGTTGTTCAAAAGCGTTTCAGTAGGTGCAGGGTTCAAAATCAGTGCTTTCATCGTCACTGATATGCTGTCGAGCTGGAAACTAACTTTAAACTTGGCTTTTCTGGCAACTAAGCCCAAGTTAGATATAAATTTATATCCTAGCACACCGTTATCTTAAATTATCTAAATATATAAAATGATTTGTTATTTGATATACATTAATGTTAATAAGTGGTGTAAATATTACTTTATTTGTAATTCAACATTCGTACATGCATGTATATCTCAATTGTGAAAATTTACAGTCTTTAATGGGTTAATTGTCATGGCAGTAGCTAACTCAATCTGATCTTTCTGACGGTAGCTCGAGTGTGTCGAAGTAGTCTTGCACAAAAGCCACAAGTGTGCTCAAGTGTGCTTCTGAACCTTTACGTTAAGCACATTACAACCAATTCTACGATATAATAGTAAAACATGTTACAACGAGGGAAAACATCTTACTTGTTTTCATCAGCCTGATCATATCTAGGCAGAGGATCTGTGTCTCCCCCGTTAATATCATAGCTAGCACCAGGGTCCTGCAACAACAACAACAACAACAATAACAACAACAACACAAAAGATCTACCTCGTTAATATCATAGCTACCACCAGGGTCCTGCAACAACAACAACAACAATAACAACAACAACATTAAAGATCTACCTCGTTAATATCATAGCTAGCACTAGGGTCCTGTATCAACAACAACAACAACAACAACAACACTAAAGATCTACCTCGTTAATATCATAGCTAGCACCAGGGTCCTGCAACAACAATAACAACAACAACAACAACAAAATTAAAGATCTACCTCGTTAATATCATAGCTAGCACCAGGGTCCTGCAACAACAACAACAACAACATTAAAGATCTACCTCGTTAATATCATAGCTAGCACTAGGGTCCTGTATCAACAACAACAACAACAACAACAACACTAAAGATCTACCTCGTTAATATCATAGCTAGCACCAGGGTCCTGCAACAACAATAACAACAACAACAACAACAAAATTAAAGATCTACCTCGTTAATATCATAGCTAGCACCAGGGTCCTGCAACAACAACAACAACAATAACAACAACACATAGAAGTACTCACATAGTACAAGTACTCATACAGTACAAGTACTCACACAGTACAAGTACTCAAGCAGTACTCACATAGTTGTTAATGAGATCAGTGTGATTATACTCTATCCCGTCATCCAGTATAGTTACGACCACGCCTCTTCCAGTGTAGCCACGCCTCCAAGCCCCTATCACATTCATGTTGTACATCCCCTCCCCTGATCCATCACCCATTCCACCCCTAGATGTCTTCATTGTCTCCATCTCTCTCCCACCGTGCTGCAATCAATCAATCAATCAAATAATCTATCTATCAATCTATCTATCTATCAATCTATCTATCAATCAATCAATCTATCCATCTATCAATCAACCAATCACACAGTCACTCAAAATATCAATAAATCAATTGACTAATCAATCAATCAATCAATCAATCATGCAAGCAATCGATTAATCGATCGATAGATTAATCAATCACACAATTGAACTGTAAATCAGTTAATTAATCAATAAATCAATCAGTCAATCACTTGAAAAGTAAATCAGTCAATCATTCAATCAATCAATCAATTATTCAGCAATTACATGACTAGATATATCAGGTGATCAATAATCATAAGTCACTTATTAATTATAGCACTTAGGCTGGTTTTGTACTACGGTAATTGATTGATTAATTGATTGATATACATATTGATTATTGATTGATTGATCAATGGATCGCTTAATAGATAGATAGATCGATAGATAGATAGATTGATTGATTGATTCATTGAATTGATAGATTGATTGATTTTTTGACACACACCAGGTACCACATCTTGTACCAGAACGGGTCATTGAGCTCAGGTGACCACGCCCCCTCATCCACAGCTACCAGCTGCTGCAGCTGCTGCTGCTGCTGCTGTTGTTGTTGTTCGCCCAGCAGCCCGTCCCTCTTTACTCTCTTCTTTACTCTCTGCTGCTCCGTCCATCGAACCTACACGAGCAACAACAACAACAGTGCAATTAGAGTGCTACAGTCGTCCATGATAACATTGAGCCCATCGAACACGAGTCGTGGTCAATGCAGTCTATGTTGAAGTGGACTATGATAACATAGACAACATTGTATATTATACATAAAAAAGGTTTCACAATAATAATAAAATGGCTACACAGTAAATAATAAAATGGCTACACAATAAATAATAAAATGGCTACACAATAAATAACAAAATGGTTACACAATAAATAATAAAATGGCTACACAATAAATAATAAAATGGCTACACAATAAATAATAAAATGGCTACACAATAAATAATAAAATGGCTACACAATAAATCATAAAGACTTATAAGAAAGTCTAAAATTAATCATCAGCAACTCAATTCCGTATCAATAACGGATGAGTTCATGTATTTCATATATTTGTTCAATAACTTGATAGCTTCAACCAGCCTACACTACTGTGTTCAGTTAACGGTTCTACAATAGCCTATTAATCTTAGTATCCAACTACTGTTGTATCTTAGTATGCTAGGCCTCCGGTCAGCTCTGATCACGTGATACGCGTCAGGTGTTACAAGAAAACTCGAAAATCTCTCCCCCACCTCTTCTCCAGGCTAACTTATCCCTCCCCCCCCTCTCTCACAACTCCGGCATGTTCTCAGGTTCACTGGACTGCTGACCATCATCTCTCTGTTATCGGCTGATCTATTCCAGGTGATTATTACCAGTCATAACAGTCATAAAACTAACTGCTAGTAGTCATAACAGTCATACAACTAACTGCTATTTACCAGTGAGGGGATAATGGCGGATAGAGAGGGGTGACTAGAGTGGATAAGGGGGATAAAATGAGGATAGAGTATAGATAGGATAAAGATAGTGGGGAGAGAGTGGAGTGGATAATGGAGAGAGAGAGGTGGAAAGGGTGGAGAGGGTAGATAGGGAGGATAGAGAGGATATAAACTCAATGGGGTCGTATAAGCTTCCCGCATGATTAACCGAGCTTTAAAATAACTGAACTAATTCCATGACAACATCGCATAAATTAACCACTGCTTCAGCGAGTCTCTTGATAAAGTTACAGCTGCCCATACTAAATAACGTCTATCATAACCCTGCCACGTGTTCAATTGGCTGAGTACTTTCACTGTCAGTTCAGGTGGATAGCGTTGCTAGGCAGGTTGAGAGCGTTGCTAGGCAGGTGAATAGCGTTGCTAGGCAGGTGGAGAGCGTTGCTTGGCAGGTGGATAGCGTTGCTAGGCAGATGGATAGCGTTGTTGAGCGTCGCTAGGCAGGTGGATAGCGTTGATAGGCACGTGGATAGCGTTGTTATGCAGGTGAATAGTGTTGCTAGGTAGGTGGATAGTGTTGCTAAGTAGGTGGATAGCATTGCTAGGCAGGTGGAGAGCGTTGCTAGGCAAGTGGAGAGCGTTGCTAGGCAGGTGGAGTGAGAAAGAAAGGAAGAGAGATAAAGAGACAGTTAGACAGAGAGAGAGAGAGGGAGAAAGAGAGCGAGAAAAAAAGAGAGAGAGAGACACACTGTGACAGAAAGAGAGAGAGAGAGAGAGAGAGACAGAGACAGAGAGAGAGAGACAGACAGACAGAGAAAGAGAGATAGAGAGAGATGAAGCACTTGGTTACCCGATGATGGGTTCTCAGTCGATGATAATGTCGTCTAGATGGCGCAGCTGATCTCCTCTCTACCCTCTTGTGTTCAAACAGATAAAAGTTCTCCAGAGCTCCAATCTGTGCAATAAAATGTGCTCACTCAAAACACCACTAAATCATTCCAACTCTACAAATAATAAATTGTAAGGCCTAATGATAACTGACAAATTTTCATAAAGCCATACATTCCAAAACCATTAAAACTACTACTAATTATCTTTAAGTCAGTTTCAGAATCATCACAGAATATTGAGATGTCCAAACACATCACTAAATTAAAACTATAAATTACTATAAATTACTATAATTACTACTTACTAAATAATTACTAAATTACTGCTTATTTATTTATTCCTATAAATTTCGAAATTGCAAAGACTCAATTAATTATAACGAAGATGCAAGAAAAGGCATCAATTAAGGTGCAGGTCCAGAAGGAAGCAGCTACCACACTGAGGAATGCCGGACGAGTATCTTACCGACATCGCCACAGGCTGGAGTTAGTGGCGATGTCGGTAAGATATTCGACCGCGGATCAGTATGTGCGGGGTTTAAATCCTGGGCTCGCCCGTCACTTACATATCTTTTGAGTGAGGAAACCGACGTTAACATTAGCTTTACAAGAATATTGTGGCAGTAGAGAAGATAGTTTGAGAAAAAGAGTTGATTACAAACATGTCAACATTACAAGATGCGGCAAAGCTCAACCGGTTTAATCTGGTCTGCCACTTGAGAACACTTGACCTTGACTTTACTAGGACCAAGTCTCAAATGTTCAAATTTGGATTTCAGAAATGGGAAATAGTGTAATTTAGGATTGTAAATTTCACATATGACGACAACTTGAGGTACAGAAATCCTTGCATTGACATCAGCGCCTCAGAATGACAAGTGGTAACATTAGCAGTTTCTCTCTCTCTCTTAGTGTACTGCCTACTGGCAGATCCATGATATACAAAGCCTCCACTCTTCTTTATCTTCCGTTTTCCTCTTCATTTCGACATACGAGAGGATCTTTAAACCAATTATAACATTCGTTTTGATATACCACTATTCTTGGGGATACTGCTTATGACGAGGTGGGCACCCTATGCCTTCCTCAATTTGCATAATTATGGTGAATAAATGGACTTTTTAGGATAGAAGAGAGTGAGTGAGAGAGAGAGAGAGAGCGAGAGATAAAGTAACGTTTAATCCAGGCACATGAGTGATTTATCTTCACCTATTCAGTATTAAGAAGTGCTGGACGATTATTTCCAGTAAGTGGTCATAGTAGCAGAGAGGGTAGCATTAGATGTTGTTAAAACAAGTAGCCATCCTATGATATCACTGACCAGTACTGGGAGAAGAAGTGCACAAGATACTTCGGTATCTGTTTTCAGTAATTATATTCTGTTTTCAGTAATTATAGTAATTACGCTGAAGTTTGTAGAGGATCTAAATTCACTATTAAATGCACGACTACTAAAACCGTGCACAGCTAGAAAGAGAGAGAGAGAGAGAGACACAGAGAGAGAGAGAGAGAGGGAGCGACCTAGAAAGTAATAGTCAGACAGAGACACAGAGAGAGAAAGAGAGACAGACAGACAGAACGTAGAGAGAGAGATTGATAGAAAGGGAGAGAGAGAGAAACACACACAGACACAAAGAGAGAGAGACAGGACCACCAGTACAGAACTCTTAAGCCTATCTCTTTGATACAGAACAGATACTCGACTATTAGTAGAGCCCTGATACCCTACACATCTAACACTAGCCATTAACACGTGCATTGCCTTCACTATCTCTCTATCTCTCACTCTCTCTCTCTCTCTCTCTCTCTCACTATCTCTCTCTCAGTACGCCTAATCCAGGTCCAAAAAAGTAAAAATATGTCTACTTGAAGTCTGCACTCACCGAGGGACATCCTATCGATCAATTCGAATCCCACAGAGTACGTCTATGAATCGAAGGTGATACTCTTTACTTACATTTAGTGACGGTAGGTCGAGTGTGTCAAGTCGTCTTGAAGGGAAGTGAGCGAGTTAATGAAATATAACACTCAAACAATAAAACAGGCACATCGTCTCGTTCTGTAGAACTCTACACATCCGATGTGAGAACTTAAATATCAGTGAGGTGTCAAATCTACTAAACACACGTCAGATTATCTCAATGGCTCAGTGTGTACGAGCGTCAGGCAACGGCGTGAAGTTCTAAACGGCTATTCCTGAGGTCCTGGGATCAATTCCCGGTAGAGCTGATCAGAGAGTAAAATCTCAGACATTTACCTTTCAGGGTACTCTAGTACAAGTGACGTCTTGAAGAGAAACCCTTCAAGCTTCTGATCTTCAATCAATAAATAAGAATTTAACGTCCGGTTCCTCGCCATAAGGCAATGTCAGGGACGTATCTTGACGTTAAACTCACATGAAAAAACAAAATTCAGTTAAACACACGTCATGTTAATACAAAGCAGTAGCTTAGAACCAGTCCCGGTAGAGACTGAATGATTTCTTCCAGCAATGGATAGACAGACTGGGTGAATCTAGGACATGATCTTCTTAGAGGTCAAGTTTAACAGGTGACGTCAGAGATTTAGAGCCGCTGACGTCATAGAGATAAGAATAACATGTCTACAAATATCAACAGAAAAGAGATAAAGTGATTTTCCACTGTTTTCTATCTTGAAATGTGATCAATCAGCTCAAACGCCGACAGAAAGATAGTATACAAGGAAAATAAAATAAATACCAACTGAGGAAGACAAAGAGCGAGAGAGAGAGAGAGAGATATTGAGAGAAATATAGAGAGAGAGAGATAAATAGAGAGAGACAGAGAGAGAAAGAGAGCTAGAGAGAAAGAGAGAGAGAGATCTCAAGTAGTGTTGACATAGCGGCCACTCAAGTGAACACAGGGTCGCACAAAGACTGAATTCATCCGTAGAAATAGAAAGTATTACAATAACAAACAACTGACAGGCAAACAATCGCCTCACCCTTCAGTACTTTCTCCTCTCTCCAACATTTTTTCCTCCATTCTCCACTTTCTCTTTCCTCCACCACTTTCTCCTCTCTCCAGTACAATCTTTTCTCTCCACCACTTTCTCCTCTCTCCACCACTTCATCATCCCTATAACAAGGGCAGTTAATCTGAGAGGCAAACAATAGAAAGCAGTGGACAAACAGAATCAGAGATAAACAAATCTTCTCGTACAACCACCAGGTGGAGACACTAGTTCTTATTTAACCCAGCAGTGAAACAGCCTTTGTGGCTCCGATGAGCGGGGGGAGGGGTGAATGGAAGTCGTAGCGTAACGTAAAGATTCTTAGCTTAGGTACAAGATGTTGCGTGTTCAAATCTCAGTCGATTCGATTGACAAGGGTTATATTTTTAAGCACCAGTCTATCACCTAGCAACTGATACATGGTGAGGCAGGTACCAGTTTATCACCTAGCAACTGATACATGGTGAGGCAGGTACCAGTTTATCACCTAGCAACTGATACATGGTGAGGCAGGTACCAGTCAATCACCTAGCAACTGATACTTAGTGAGGCAGGTACCAGTCTATCATTACACAAATGATACATGGTGGGGCAAGCACCAGTCTATCATTACACAACTGGTATATACTGGGCAGGGAAGCAGTCTATCGTGTGTAACACGATGCACCTGGAGCAGTGAAGCAGACTGTCAGCTGTTAACTCTTCAGTCATTCCTTCATTTATCTTCCACAGTTCTTTCCAAACTCTCTCAATCAATTGATAAACTTCTGCTACACGGACAGCCTATCAATGATGACCTTAAATCAATCATTGAATCAAACAATCACTCAATCAATAACAATCAATTAGCCAATCTATGAACAATTCACTTAATCAAACATTCAATCAATAAATATATATGGAATGTATGAAGTGAGTATTTCGATCCAATTAGGCTAACTGTAACTCTAACTGTGTAATTGGTGGTGGTTTATTTTTTATCCTTTATGTTGATTTATGTTTAATTTGTTTACTATCGCTTTGTTCTTGTCAAATGTTGACGAATAAAGAAGTAGATATAAATAAACAATCAATCAATCATTATTCAATCGTATAACAACCTATCAATCACTACTACCCCAATTATTAGGAGGAACTGTACGGGGGGAGGGGTGACTAATAAGACGACATAACTGATATAGGGGTGGTAGGTGGGGTGATAGATACGGGTGGGAGATAGGTGGGGGAGGGGTAACATGGACCGGAGAACAGACGATCCTAGGAAGCGAGTGGACAATGGAACCTGGAGTTCGGAGAAAATAATTAAAATAAAAAAGACCACCAGAGGAACAGCGAGAAACAAGCCCCTCACTTGATGACAAATGGAAATTTGAGTTTTTAATTATATGCCTTAAATGTGATTCGATTTACAACAAATAAAATCAAATATATTAACGCGATAAAAACTTATAATAAATCTAGTAACGATTCAAGGTCCGTATCGTCGCCTAAGAGAGACATCAGGGAGGTCCTTGTAATTCATAAGTGAGATAAAGTAACGATTTAAACGTTATTATTTACTGATACAAATTAGTTAAATATAATCGACTGAAATCGATCTACGCAATTTTGCAACAAATTCCTGTCATAATAAAAGAGAAGAGATCGTGTTTAAAAATTGGTATCCCGTGTTGAGTCCGGGCCACTGAAGAATAGACAAGCTTTAATTTGTAAGTGACGTAGGAGGCGTTTAAGTACAGAACTGAGGAAGGCAATGAAAAACCATATCAGACGCTACAATTTCCCACAACAAACGCTAATTTGAGTAAGCAGTTCATAAGTAGAGAGTTCTTACGGAGAGTGGAGATAAACTGTGACTCAGTAACAATATGAACCTTGGACCTGACATTAGCAGAGCACAAGAGATAGAGATAAAATGAAGATAAACTATAGAGTTGTGAGTGATAGAGATAAAATGAAGATAAACTATAGAGTTGTGAGTTTTCTCACTGAATCAAGTCAATTAATACGACAAACTGAGACGAGCTGATCGAGTGTGGCAACAACAACAACAACTCTCACAATTCTTCTATACCAGCTGCATAAGTTTACTTCTTCAAGTTCTTTAATAATTTCATTTAATACTTCAATCAGGGACACAGACTAGGCACTGCAAGAGACGTCCCTGACATTGCCTTTTAGAGAGAAACCGGACGTTAAATTCTTATGGATTGATTGATTTATTGAGTGATTGATTAATTGATTGATTGCTTGATTGCTTGATTAATTGATAGATTAGATGGATGGATGGATTGATTGATTGATTGATTGATCGATGATTGATCGATTGATTGATTGATACAACAGACGAGTAATCACGTGATATAAACTCTCCACAGTTTTAAATCCACCTCAGTGCCACCACCAGACAGTCTAAAGACAGTTGTTCCTGGGCGTCCATTAGGATAATGGCTTCACACCCACTGGGGGTCAAACCAAGGCAGCACCGGGTCAGCCCCCCCCCCACACACTGCTCAGGAGAGGAGACAACGTAGGGTGGGTATTCCTGGGGGGAGGGGCCTCCCATACAGCCCTAGCTTATCAAACAATGTAGAGATGTAGGGTTTGTCCGCGTGAAATATAGTATCAGAAAAATGTAACTGTTTTATTGTTCTGTATCATTATCAAGAGAGAGAGAGAGAGAGAAAGAGAGAGAGAGAGAGAGAGCGAGAGATAGAGAGAGTGTGTGTGAGAGAGAGAGAGCGAAAGATAGATTGAGAGTGTGTGTTGAGTATCACAGAGCAAAAGAGAGTGCGTTTGACCATGAGAGAGAGTAAAAAAGAGATAGAGAGAGAGAGAAAAAGAGAGAGAGCAACAGCGACAAAGAAAGACAGCCAGAGAGACAAAGAGAGAGGGGGAGAGAGAGAGACAGACAGACAGACTGAAGGGTGATAGGGAATACGAATTTCGAAGAAAGCTCCTGCCAACTGTAAAGTAATTAGACTGTGATGACTCATAGCACTGTATCACGTGACAAGCACTCCTGACGTCATTCCTTACAGCCGTGCTAACCACAGATATTCCTCCAGTAACAACTCATATCTCAAACGTAGGCCTAATTAACAGATAACAAAATCTTATGCTGACTAGATGCAGACTTTTCTCAGAATACTATCTACATTTACATTGTCTTGAGTATCTCAATAGCGTAGGGGTAGCGCCATAAAGTTTTAAATGACAGATCCTCAGGTGAATCGAACCCTCGTGGGTTCAATTCTCAACAGCGCCGATCTGAGAGTATAATCTCGGACATTCACTGGACTGGCTATATGGAAAATAGACTAAATTGCCTAACGGATATAGCATGTGGTTTAAAAGGTGATAAATATCAACATACATGTAGTTGATCATTTCACTGTAATGCGTGTTTAGTTTTGTTTTACTCTTTTGTCCAAATGTCTATGATCAACAAGTCTATGATCAGCAAGTCTATGATCAACAAGTCTATGATCAACAAGTCTATGATCAACAAGTCTATGATCAACAAGTCTATGATCAACAAGTCTATGCTCAACAAGTCTATGATCAACAAGTCTATGATCAACAAGTCTATGATCAACAAGTCTATGATCAACATGTCTATAATCAACAAGTCAATGCTAACCATAGACAAGTAAGCTGAGGATCCAATACATTTTATTTACCAAAAGAGAAATCATGAATTAATGATTTTAACACATATAATATTTATTAATTGGAGAATAGAAAAAAAGTGGTGTTCTACATAAAGTAAATACAACAAGCACCACTCAGAGCATTCACATCATTCACATCATCCAGCTCTTCAACAAACAACTCTGTCAGCGGTGTGACGTTATGTGACAGCCAATTTCATTTCACATCAACCAGGGCTTGACAACAACAACAAAGCGCTTAGATACTAGGGCTTGACAACAGCAACAAAGCGCTTAGATACTAGGGCTTGACAACAACAACAAAGCGCTTAGTGACCACTGCCCAGTACAGATACCAATACATCCATAAATTACGCTTTTAGCAGCACAAACATACAAAAATTCACACACATACGCACAGATAGCCACACACATATAGGCCTATACATAGCTTCAAACATAACTGCACACACAGCAGTACATAATACACACAGACACGAACAGAGAGATAGAGATAGAGATAGAAATAGAGAGAAAGAGAGAGAGAGAGAGACAGAGAGAGAGAGCAGAATATAGTACACACATACACACACACACACACACACACACACACACACACACACACACACACACATGTATATATACACACACACCTATACACAGACACACACATACATACACACACAGAGACACACATACAGAGCAGTACAAATCGATTATATGGTCGTACTCTAGCGATACATATCAAGCATTTCCTGAAAACACTCCCTCGAGATAAACCCCTCCCTAGTCTTTATACAACCTCCCACTAGCGTCCTTATATCCACAGTCCAGCCATCCATAGAAATCCTCCGACCTCTCAAATAGCAAAATAGTTGTCTATTAAAAATTACATCTAAAGACATACCAAAGGCCACTGTCATGGCAGTCAACTTTGGTTCTAGTTTAAACGAAATTTGTGTAGAGTCTGCAAGAGTCGCCCCTGACATTGCCTTTTGGCGAGGAACCAGACGTTAAATTCTTATTGATTGATTGATTTAAATTTGATAAATCAGTTGCTTAGGCGCACAAAATACTAAATTACTAATTACTAAGAGTTTCTAAATGTAAACGCCGCAATTTAATTAAAAGAGCGTAGTTATCCTATTAGAGCAACAAGAACAGAATTCACAAAGGCTTCAGATCTCCTGAAGTCGAAGCTTTGAATGCATCAAGCCATATAGAATCAGTTGAGATATAGAGTTAGCAGCACTCTTGCCTAACAATTAGGAGTTGTTGGTTCAAATCTCAACCTGCAGCCCTTGACGCACTCTCACGCTCAGTAGAAACAGACGTTAAACTTAGCTGTTAGATAGAATCGCTGATACAGTCTCGCATCTCTCGCCGCAGAGTGTGGTGCTTTGGCGCCTGTCTGTCTAGAGTCCACAAGAGACGTCCCTGACATTGCCATATGGCGAAGAACCGGGCGTTCCATTCTTATTGATTGATTGATTGATTCTCAGCCCTAAGCATTTGGTTAGAAGTTACAGAAAGACCTTACAGCAACGACTTACGTATTAATTGTAACTTTACAAATAAGCAACATAGCCAGGCAATAGAGCCAAGCAATTGAGCCAGGCAATAAAGCCAGGCAATTGAGCCAGGCAATGAAGCCAGGCAATGAAGTCAGGCAATGAAGCCAGGCAATGAAGTCAGACAATGAAGTCAGGCAATAAAGCCAGGCAATGAAGCCAGGCAATGAAGTCAGGCTATAAAGCCAGGCAATGAAGCCAGACAATGAAGTCAGGCAATGAAGCCAGGCATGGAAGATAGGCAATAGAGCCAGGCTATAAAGCCAGGCAATGAAGCCATGCAATGAAGCCATGCAATGAAGCCATGCAATGAAGCCATGCAATGAAGCCAGGCAATGAAGAAAGGGAAAGCAAACACACGAGTGACTGTGGTAGAATATAAAAGAGTAGATTTGATGTAACACAGGAAGTGATGCCTCAGTGAGTCTCATATAAAAACACATTAACTGCGCAGAGCCGTGCGGTCTAGAGCTGTAGAAAACAAAGTCCACTGAGGTTCTCCTCTAATCTACAACTGTTCCCTGCTAGCTGCGGGCCCAAGATTTATTTATACATGTATATACCGACATCGCCTACTGACTGGAGCCAGTGGAGATGTCGGTAAGATACTCAACCGCAGATCAGTGTGTGCAGGGTTCAAATCCTGAGCTCGCCCGTCACTGACATCGCTTTCGAGTGAGGAAACTAACGTTAACATTAGCTTTAGTTTTACAGGTATACACTGAAAATTATACTGTAAAGTCTATATAGTTAATAGAAGCTCATTATAACACTGGTTTTCGTAATACAAGTGACGGTTTGGTGGGATGTGAACCTGTGCCTCTAGCTTATTAGACAAGTGCCTAATCGATTTGGCCACCAGTAGGCACAATTCTTAGATATCTAGGGCAGCGACAGGACAACAACAACTTCATCAGGAGTAGAGACTGGTGGTAGTGGATTCGAGGAAATGGCTTAATTCAGAGCTTTACTCAGTCACTAATCTCACTACCTCCTGCTAATAAAAGACAAGCTAATGTTAACGTCAGTTTCTTCACTCGAATGCGATTTCAGTGACGGACGAGCCCAGGATTTGAACCCCGCAAACCCCGCACATACTAATCCGCGGTAGAGTACCGACATCGCCACTTGCTCCAGCCAGTAGTCATACTATCACGACGCTTTACAACTTCAACCGAATAATAGAAATTTTATTGAAAAGCATCGCCATATAACATATACCACAGTGGTTTGATGAAATGCATTAGTTAGAGCCTCAGGACACGTGCGGGTGTCTCAAGTTCAAATCCCAGAATACTTTGAGAACAGTAACGTGTAGAGCGTCTCAAGACCCGGTAAGATCTGGTTTGATCTGGTTTGATCTGGTTGAACAGGTTCGGTCCAGTTGAGGTCCAGCGGGAAGCGAGTAGAGAATGTGAGTTTACCTCAGCAACAACTAGTGTCTATCAATACGTCACGTCAAACAGTAAGCAGCTGATCCAAGCCTTAAATTATAGATTTATTTTGAGAATAAAACATATTTCTCCCTTAAATTCCTTTACAATTAAAGTCGATTTCTCAGCTCTTAAATTCTGGTACACTGGGTGTAAATATTTATTGAAAGCCGGAAATTATAATTTGGTGAGTTTTAGAAATTTATGCAGTGGACAAAGATCAAAGACAATTAAAGTTACTTCTTTACATCACCTGATAGAGCATAAGATTTGAACCAGGGACGTCGCATCTATCACGCTACTAATCTATAATACTGCTATTCTAATCAGAGAAGGCAAATACTCTACTCAGATACCAGAAGAGCAAATACTCAACAATCCGGTAGGGCCTCTAAGTACAAGAGAAAATCTTACACTAATTCATAGTGACAGCCTGGTGGAAGGTTAGGCGCTAGTCAGTGCAGCCAGCACTTATAGCTAGGCGATTAGATGCTAATATCTACTAGCAGCACTTAATAGCTAGGCGATTAGATGCTAATCTCTACTCTCTCTCTAGTGCACTGCCAACTGGCAGATCCATGGTATATAACGCCTCTACTCATCTCTCTCTTCCGTCTTTCAATTTATGTCCACATACGAGGGGATCTTTAAATAGCCTATAACATTCCTTTTGATATACCATTTTTCTTGGAGGATTCTGCTTATGACGAGGTGGACCCCTATGCCTTCCTCAGCTTCGACTAATATTTACTGCGCAGGGGCGTCACTGCCTGAAAAAATCTCCACTAGCAGCACTTAATAGCTAGGCGATTAGATGCTAATATCTACTAGCAGCACTTAATAGCTAGGCGATTAGATGCTAATCTCTGCTAGCAGCACTTAATAGCTAGACGATTAGATGCTAATCTCTATGTAAACTCTACCTATAAACATCAGTCTAAATCAACCCGTGTGTAGAATGAAGTGAGGTTGTAGACCCGCCGTACTGTGTGCAGTAGGCTTAACATTCCTATGCTAATAACTCAAACTCGCAGCTTTTTACACAGTGCTAGCTAATTATACCAGAGTTTTTATGCAGATTTAATCCCTGCAAGTTTCACCTTGGCAAAGTGAAATTCGCAGAATTTTAATTTGTTTATTTAACGTTAGTTTTTACAATTCACTATGACGTCTGTCAAGCGACGGGTATTTTCCAGTGGATTTTATGTGTAAACATATGTCTCTGTCTGCCTGCAGGTATCTGCAGTCCGCACTCTGTGTCTCTGCTCATATGTCTCTCTATCTGCACGCATACCTACCTAGCAGTATGTCTGTCAATCTGTCTGTCTGTCTGTCTTTCTGTCTGCTGACTGTGAGTCTGTGAGCCTGTCAGTCTCTCTCTCTCTCTCTCTGTCAGTCAGCCTTTCAGTCAACATATCTGTCAGTAAGTCAGTCTGTCAGTCTGTCTGTCAGTAAGTCAGTCTGTCAGTCAGTCAGTCTGTCTGTCAGTCAGTCAGTCAGTCAGCTAGCCTGTGTGTCAGTCAGTCTCAGTGTCAGTGTGTCTGTCAGTCTCTCTACACGTGTCTGCCCCTGTGTGTAATTCTATACGAGCACTTATCAGTGATACGTGAATAACAAGCAATCGTAACATTTGCTCGGCTTCCAATCTCTCTAATACTTTCCCTCTTTCTCTCATTCTCTCTCTCCTGCTCTCTTTCTCCCTCTCTCTCTCACCCACTCTCACTCTTTCTCTCTCTCTCAGTATCAATTATTATCTTATTCTCTCTCTCTCAATCTCTCTCTCATTCTCTCTCTCCTTCTCACTCTTTAAGAGAGAGAGAGAGAGAGAGAGAGAGAGAGAGAGAGAGAGAGAGAGAGAGAGAGAGAGTAAGAGAGACAAAAGTGAGAGAAAGAAGAGAGAGAAAGAGAGAGAGAGAGAGAGAGAGGAAGTAGAGAGAGAGAGAGAATGAGGTAGAAGGGAGGGAGAGTAGAGAGAGAGAGAGAGAGAGAGAGAGAGAGAGAGAAAGCGGATGTTAAATCTAAACGACTCAAGTTATTATCTTTTCATCAACAAACCTTTTAGTGAACGATACGGTACACCTCCATGAAAGCAGATAATCAATTAAACCATTTCATCCAATCAGATCCTCAATTAAATCATTTCATCCAATCAGATCCTCAATTAAATCATTTCATCCAATCAGATCCTCAATTAAATCATTTCATCCAATCAGATCCTCAATTAAATCATTTCATCCAATCAGATCCTCAATTAAATCATTTCATCCAATCAGATTCTCAATTAAATCATTTCATGCAATCAGATCCTCAATTAAATCATTTCATCCAATCAGATCCTCAATTAAATCATTTCATCCAATCAGATTCTCAATTAAATCACTTCATCCAATCAGATCCTCAATTAAATCATCTGATCCAATCAGATCCTCAATTAAATCATTTCATCCAATCAGATCCTCAATTAAATCATCTCATCCAATAATTTTCTTAATTAAATCATTTCATCCAATGAGATTATCAATTAAATCATTTCATCTAATCAGATCCACAATTAATCATTTCATAAAATCAGATAGTTTAAGATCGATTATTAGCCAATAAAATGACGTTATAGCTTAACCTGTTTGTAAGAGGCGACTAACTCAGAAACAAAGACAGCTCAAACGAGCAGTATATTGCATCTTGAACCCGCTTCATAAAGAGAACTTGATATATCTACGTGTAATAGAACTGCAGAGCATCAAATACTACATTCTGTAAACGTTCACTACAGCGGCAGGTAACCTTTACAGAGATGAAACTGACTGGAATTCAAACCAGAGGCCTCTTACTTATTAGGCAAGTGCGTAACTAAAGTAGCCCAAAAAAACCTAAACAATGTGAACAGTGTGAGAGCAAAAAAGCAGTGGAACGATATAGATATACAGAAAGCAGCTTTGAGAGAGAGGTAGAGTGAGAGAGAGAGAGAAAAAAAAATAGAGAGAGAGAAAGAGGGAGAGAGAGGAATACGGAATTAAAAGCCGCAAGAAGATAAGAATTGAGAAACAAAATAAAGGAGAGAAATAGAGAGAGAGAGAGAGAGAGAGAGAGAGAGAGATTTCTAAGCTGAGATGAGACATAGAGGATCTGCTTCATCTCAAGAAGAGAGCACCTCTCTTGTATTGCTCGTAAAATACGTACTCCATACCACTGCGACACACACACACACACACACACATACACACACACACACACACATATATACACACATACACACACACGCCCAAACACATATATACATACACTGAGAGAGAGAGATATATGTGTCTATTTCAGCATCAACACCAAATAGTGATTTGGACAAATACAAATAGAAATAAACATTTAAAAGAAATAAAATATAAAATTCCCAGAAACACAGGGTATCAAACAGTCTGTAGAAACTAGAACGGCCGCAAAGTAAAGTAAACACACAGTAAAGTTTGTACATAAAAAGTAAAGTTAACACGCATTATAGTGAAATGATCAACTGTGTCGTTATGTATCACTTTTTAATACCACATGTTTAAACCGTAAGGCAATTTAGACCATTTTCCGAATAACCAGTCCAGTGAATGTCCGAGAGTTTACGCTCAGATCAGCGTGGCTGGGATTCGAACCCATGAGGGCTCAATTCACTTCAGGAACTGTCATTTAAACCACACACACACATACACACACCGATATATATATATATATATATATATATATATATATCGCGGTACATGTGGTACAGGTGGTACGTGACTGAGATGATATGATACTGAGATGATATGATACTGAGATGATATGATACTGAGATGATATGGTACTGAGATGATATGATACTGAGATGATATGGTACTGAGATGATATGGTACTGAGATGATATGATACTGAGATGATACGGTACTGAGATGATATGATACTGAGATGATATGGTACGGATGATATGATACTGAGATGATATGATACTGAGATGATATGATACTGAGATGATATGGTACGGCTGCTGTGGTTTGTGCAATCATAATATCTAATATGATGCTCTCGTAATATGACACTACCAGATAGCGTGTTAACCATCTCATATCTGATATATATATGGCTGCGTTGTTCAAATAAACATCATTTTTTCACTAATATCTACTCCATTTAAGTCAGTTATTCAGTTGTACTGTTCATATTAACTAAATAGAATAAAGAATGAAATATATCTCATAAATATTTTATAGCTATGACATCAGAAATGCGTGTTTTAATTAACATGTTAAGGGCTATTACCACTATCAGTTGTTACAAGTGCCATGAATCCTGGAGGATGATAGAAAGAACTGGACAGAGAATACTGAGGTACAACAACAACAACAAAACTATTGCTACCAGTGGCCATGACAACATCGCGCACTATATCATCAAACGAATGGGAAAAGCAGAGAAAATGCGAACGAGCACCTCAGTGATGATTGTGTGACTGATTAGAATAAATAATACAGGTTTAACGTCCGTTTCCTCATACAAGGATGATGTCAGGGACGTTCCCCCATCACATGTCACCACAAATCGATTCACCCCAAACGATCTGAAAAAACATATGCTGAAGAGAAATTAAAAGATCCTAAACAGTGCCGGTCCGGTGATAAAAACACTTTCAGGCAAGATGAAAAAAGTCTTTGGTGGGAAGAGATGTGTTTTCAACCTACAACTGAAAGTGGAAGTAGTAGAACATGAGTGAAGATCTTAAGGCAGAGAGTGATTTGAATATTAATCTCATACACCTAAGCTACATTATGTGTCTTAAACAGCATAAACACTAACATGTACACATTCTAAATGCGTACATACACACATGTTCGCACACACACACACGTGCACATACACATGTCGATACATACACGCTGCACACGATGTATCGTTGTCAAAGGCAGCTGTTAATCGTTCACACACACGCATACACGTGCACACACACACACACGTGCACGCACACACAGATGTATCGTTGATACAGCAGCTGTTAATCGTTCAAATCGTTCTGCTAAACTTTTCTTTTATCAGCCGCTCACTTCTGTTCAACCTGGAGCAGTTTCTCCAGCCAACAGCGCTACCACTTCAACTAAAACCACAACTACTTCAATCAATCAATCAAACTGATTAAAGTCTCACTTCCAGCCACAAGGTCGTATTTGGGACCTTCCAAAGTGCATTATATCAGCTATCTCGACATAGCAGACAACCTGTCTATAGACATAGCAGACAACCTGTCTGTAGACATAGCAGACAACCTGTCAGCAGACATAGCAGACAACCTGTCAGCAGACATAGCAGACAACCTGTCAGCAGACATAGCAGACAACCTGTCTGTAGACATAGCAGACAATCTGTCTGTAGACATAGCAAACAAAGTGACGCCACCTGGATTCTTTTAGGAGAGATACTACATGATAAATTCTGACCAAAGGAATTCTGTTTAAAAAATAAATGATGATATCTTAAAACTTTATGATGCTGATACTAAAAGGCGCTATAAACCATGGACCTGCCAGTAGGCAGTGCACTAAGAGAGAGAGAGAGAGAGAGAGAGAGACTAAAAATATCCTTAAATAGCAGAAAATCTGCTTCCACTGAACTCGGAACTAAAGTGAAGGGAGTCTAGAAGATAACAAACAAGTCAGCCAATCAGGAGGTCTTGAGTTCGACGCTAAACTATTCTTGAGCACGGTTAGAGTGTATAACGTGAGACAGCATTGATTAGATTAGCATTGTATTGCTACACGTTGATAGGCCTGACCTCTCTCTATGCACTCAAGTGGGCCGCCTTGTAAGCCGAACTATTACAACAGCGTGTAAAAAAGTCACACAGGCCCGACTCACTCAGACACAATATAGAGATATATATATATATATATATATATATATATATATATATATATATATATATATATATATATATATATATATATATGGAGGGAGAGAGAGATATAGAGAGAGATAATATACAGAGAGAGACAGCTGAATGCTATAACGAGAAGTTAATGGAATGGCCGCCTGTAGTAATAACCCTGTTACATGCAACGTTATAGAGTAATGCTAAATGTCCGTGTAAACACACGTTAAAATCTCTACATAATACTGAGATATCTACATGTGTGTGAACACTGGCATACGTACAATACATTTACGATGTTTGATATACAGAGTAATGTTACAAGCTGTTTGAACAATCTCTTACATACAACGTTATATTGTAATATTATACAACTGCTGATATATATATACTGAATGAGAGAAAGGAGATAAAACTAAGAAAAGAGAACAGTGTATAAATATGAGAGATATAGAGTGAGAGAGAGGTATAGTGAGAGAGAGAGAGAGAGAGAGAGAGAGAGAGAAAGGAAGAGAGAGAAATGGAGATATATGAATATATATACACCAGAGAAATAACTTTATTAACTGATGTGAAATTGTGAATAGGGGAGAAAGAGAAGTAGAATGTCTAAATAGCGTAGGGGTAACGTCACGAAGTTTTAAATGAGAGATCCTTTGGTGAATTGAACCCTCGCGGGTTCGAATCCCGGCCGCGCTGATCTGAGAGTAAAATCTCGGACATTCACTGGACTGGCTATACGGAAAATGAACTAATTTGCCTAACGGTTTAAACATGTGGTATAAAAAGTGATAGATATCAACATCATTTTTTGATCATTTCACTATTGTTGTTGATCATTTCACTTGTTCATCATTTTTTGTTGATCATTTCACTATATTGCGTGTTTACTTTTTACTTTAGGAAAACGAGAAGTGCAATACAAGGATTATGCTGGGCTTTTAAAGTTCATAACTTCTTAATAGGTCCATACATTCTCTCTATAAATGTTTAGCAGTCTATTTCTATCACAATCAGTGGCCTAATCATTTAAAGAGCAATCTAGATATAATTTAACTTCTTTCTATTAACTAAATAAATCCAAACCAATCGTATAATCTGTTCCATTCAGGTGAAAAGAACAGATTAAATAAATGTTAAATAAGCTTCTACTCATTTTTTAATTATTTTTGTTAACTAAACAACTCCAAACAAACGATATAATCTGTTCCTTTCAGATGAAAAGAACAGATTATATAAATATAGTATTATTTGCATCATGAAGCTACATTAGACATCTGAAGTTGATAATTCTCCAGCAATGCACTTCATACAAATGACCGCTACAATTTTAGCATCAGTTTCTACAGCTGAAGGTGACCTCAGGGATGTCCTAATTGAATAATAACAATAAAAATAATAATAAGCATAATAATATGAAAATAGAAAAAAAATAAATAAATAATAGAATAATAATATGTAACATAATAGCTTAACTTAGGCCACACCTACCTGACCTAGATTTCTAAAACCATGTCGAAGAGCTACCCTTTCCGCCACTTTCTCTCCCCCATGGATCTCCACCGCCCACTGGTTGAGAAAAACATCAGCATTGGAAGCACTGACTCGAGACAACATGACAAGGAGCAACAACAAACAACCAAACAGTCGCAACCGTTGCTGCGCAAATGTCTGACAAGATCTGGTAATAAGATGAGAATAAGAAGAGCTCATATCATGACGTACTTTAGTGCCTGTGCACATATCCCAATGTGTTTTCAGACGAACTTGTTGCGCGTAGTGACCTTTTTCACATTTAACGTGTCTGCCATTACTTATGTTGCACTTTTTATTAAAATCATATCTCTGACTACGACAGCTAAATGACTGGCGGGTTAAAAGATTCGTTTCTCGTTTGTCGAACGCTACATTACACGCTCTATGTTGTTCTGTTGCACGTCCTATGTGATATCCATCGTGTGACAAGCAGGATGTGTACTGAGGATTTGTTTTGTGATCAGATCTGAGAGAAGATGTTGCTGAGAGTACCGTTGCTGGACGTGACATTGCCGGTAGACTCATCAATTGCCACTCTATGAGGATATATCCTTAAATTTGTCTCACTAACGACTGTTATTTACACTACATCGTAAGATATTACATAATTAATTCAAGCATTCTTAATTTTGTTGCTTCGCTCTATAATATTGATTTAGAATACATAAAAAATATATATAATCCTCCAGAAGTTAAAATCGATTTTACACAGAAAGACAACCTACTACATGCTAATATAATTACATTCTAGAACAGTCTCAGTAAATAATACACAATATTTTTCTGATGATGTCTCTATATCTCCCTCTCTCTCTCTCTCTCTCTCTCTCTCTCTCTCTTGATCTCTACTCCTAACCCTCATCCTAGCTACAAAATGTGTAGCTCTATGTTTAATTTCAAGCAAAAAACTTAACTAGGCAAATCCTACATTTATGCTACTTATCTTTAGCCAAAGGTAGCCTAAAATGTCTAACTATTTTTTGAGATATTTCATCTCCTTCATAAGGAACTTCTTAATGACAGAAAAATCTATCTGTAAATCCGTTTACATTTAGATGTTGACTGGGTAGGCCTACTATGACTAATATTTCAAACTTCACATTGTGTTTTCACTGTGCAGTAACCTACCTAATATTACAATATTGTATTAAAATTCCCAAAATTATTTAAATAGAATTAAGATGAGCTCTTGCAGATTTTAAGTGCCTATTTAAAATTTACCTAACAACTCTACAATATCTGGCATATTATATAATATATTCAGTAGGCTCCTAGCTGATGGTAGTATTGAAACCTTAAGCATAAGAAGTACATGTAATTATTCGACCTGGTTAGTGCTATTAAATAAGGCTATTATTTAGTTTAAAATAAATTGTAAAAGAAATAACTCCCAGTTAATTGTAATGGTTTAGCAGAAATTAAATGATGATGATTAATTAGACGAAGATTTGAACAGCACACCTTGACTGTTCGACAGGTTACTAAACACTGATCAGCTGATTGACACGGGACGCTTTAGTTCAAGTAGATCATGTTACAATTATAGAGTTTACATTAATATTTCATAAATTTTAAACAGAAACTTGTATCATAAGTAATATAATGTGAGATATGATGTAGAATTGCCATTAGGCAATAGTAACAATAATTAATTTTTATATTCCATATCAAACTTACGCTGAAAAGGAACGGTACGTGTTCGACATTTTGGAGGCAGCTTTGAAAGTATCGAAAGACATGGATAGAAAAGAGAATAGACTGCTCAAAGTGTTACGAATTTTTTAATGATAAAATGTGCTCAATGCTGAGTTGTGCAGATCAATTATTTTTCTCTACCATTGCAAAGTTGAAACAGTGCATACTTGAGGCAATGCTTATTTTAAATTGTAAACACAAAATCTTAAATTGATCAGGAGTTGTAATTTTAAATTAAAGAATCCATATCACAGGAATTCATTATTTATTTCTACAGTTTAAAGTTCTCTCTATAGATTAAAACACTAAAATTGTACATAGACAGCCTATTCTTAGCTCTGTTCGTATATATTTGCAACAAAAGCTGAAGAAACGAATTAAGTTGTATTTATCTATGCTCGTCATTAATCTTAATAGTCATGAGTCTTTATCAGTTAAGCATTCAGTTGAGAAGAAGAAGGCACCATGGCAGGAAGAAAGTTAAAGTCAATCCACGAACTTGCTGTAATTATTCTAATCAGTTTCGTTGTAGGAATATTGGCAGCGCTTGTCTACCTCGCTCGGCTAATCGTGAAGGGTCCAAGGCATTTGCTGTACACAAAGGAACGGAATGTCAGACCAGAAGTTCTCTGCAATAATGAATTCGGAACTCACGAATTTCTCATGCTTAAGGTTATTAATTTACTATTCCCTAAGCAATTTGTTGCAAATTCATATTAAACTCTATTTTATGGAGTAAAAGCTGCAATTTAAGACCTTTGCATACTGTTGCATTCAGAGTGAGTTCAGGCTTCTAAAATTAGAGTCCTATGGTTGACCTAGAATGATATAAAATATGAATAATGAAAAATACTCAGTGATTGGATGACTATGTTTGTACTTAACGCTGATGCTCAGTTTTTCCTTGCATAAATGCTGTGTGCATTTATTCTTTGTATTTTTAAATTCTGTACTTTGAAGCTCATTGATTTTTATGTAGACATCTGATGAGTACTATCGGCACCTCACCATTTATAATCTCTGTCAATGTTCACTTCAGAATTTTGATGAAGTGTTCCACTTTCAATTCTCTGATGATATTTTATGTAAAAAATGTACTAAGAGTTGAAATTTTAATTTGGTTTTTGTAAATATGGAAGTCTTAAACTCCTATTAACGATGTTTTATTGTGATAAAGAATTCTCGGATGAAGATCCACTGTGTGATCAATGGGCCCAAGGATAAACCCCTCATGCTCATGCTTCACGGGTTTCCCGAGTTCTGGTATTCCTGGAGATTTCAACTGAAGGAATTCTGCAAAGAATATCGGTTCTATTCAAATTTTTAATTTCTTTAGTTCATACCTAAAATGCATTTGGGAAGATTTTATTTTTTAAATTAGTTACATCATTTGTTTGAGTTTGGCTTAAAATTTGTTACCTATTGAAGTGAATTTGCTGAGGTTTCAATTAAGGAATAAAGCTGTGTATTCTCAGTGCATCATTTACATTGACTTACTGCTTTTCTATTATTTATTTGTTATTTATTTAGTTAAACTTCATGAATATATATGTAGAGTTTACAATAGCTTGTTTAATCACCAACTTTAGCTCAAATCTGATGAATCCATTTGATCGATTGATTTCAGAGACTATGTTGATATGACTTATAGATTGATTGATTGATTGCTTGATTAATGATTTGAGCAATAGTTCATCCATCCTTCCACTGACGCTCATTTATGCATTAATTCATTCTTTCTTTCATTCATTGATTGTAGCGTATGTCTTGACATGAGAGACTATGGAGAGTCAAACAAACCTCCCAGGGTGTTTGATTGATTGATTGATTGATTAATTGATTGATTGATTGATTGAATGATTGATGATTGTAGAGTATGTGCCATTGACATGAGAGGCTATGGAGAGTCAGATAAACCTCCCAGGGTGTGTGACTATGACTCTAATGCACTGACAGATGATGTGAGAGAGGTGATCTCACAGCTGGGCTACAACAGCTGTGTGCTGCTGGCTCACGACTGGGGTGGAGGCGTGGCCTGGATGTTTACCATCAGGTACCCCGACATGATTGACAGGCTCATCGTGTGTAATGGGCCACACCCCGGAGCCTTCCAGAAACATGTCAGCAGCAACTTCCAGAGGATCATGTGAGTGAGGGACTCTCTCAAGTCCCTGAATTCATTTATATTAATTATTAATTATATTAATAAAACAATTAATAATATAATTAGTAATTCTATTATTAATTATATTAATAATATAATTTATAATAATTAATTAATAATATAATTATTAATATAATTATTAATTATATTAATAATAGAATTAATAATAGAATTATTAATTATATTTTTAATTATATTAATAATATATTTAATAATATAATTTTTAATTCTATTATTAATTATATTAATAATATAATTAATAATGTAATTATTAATTATATTATTCTATAATTAATAATGTAATTATTAATTATATTATTCTATAATTAATATATTTTTAATTATATTATTAATTATATTAATAATATAAATATTAATTTTATTATTCTATTATTAATTATATTATTAATTATATTTTTGATTATATTAATAATATAATTATTAATTTTATTATTCTATTAATTATTTATTATTTGCCTATGCTGCTGCTGATTGATTCATCAGATATAGAATGAGAATTGAAATCTTTTGAATGTCATTGGTATGATGTGGAGATAGAAATGGACTTTAAAGTTTAAACCTGTCAAGCTTAGGTGCCACATTGTTTGTTGTGAAAGCATTGCACTGTATTGTATTGTATTTTATAGTGACTGTCATTGTGATCATTAAATTGTTTATCCCTAGTTGATATTGTTGAAATGTAATTAATTAGTTCTATTGACATGCTGATAACTGCTTAGAGATGTCTGGACTTTAGTTTTCTTCACGCTGTTATATCTTATCAGTTAATTATACCCATTCTTTGATAGGTCTCGAGTAGACCACCAAAGTTACACTTTTGTAATGTTATATCTTATCAGTTAATTATACCCATTCATTGATAGGTCTCGAGTAGACCACCAAAGTTACACTTTTGTAATGGAGAGATTCTAGGACCATACTACTACAAACGAGAGAGAGATTGCGTTGGTAAAATAATGCAATAATGCATCAGAAATAATACATTAATTCAACAATACATTAATACGGTAATGCAATGATTCAATCATACAATGATACAATAATACAATATTACAATGATACAATGATGCAACGATACAATAATACATAATACAACAATACAATAATATATGATATAATAGTGCAATGATACAATGATGCAGTTAGATGTATTATGGTATTATGGAGAGGGTATATAAGAGAGCGCTGCTCAGTAGTTAGAGACAGTGTGTGTGTTAGAGTTAGTCGAGCTGCAGTGTAATGGGAAAAGACAATACGGACTGTGAGCTGCTGTCGTCACCCAGGTAGACTATTAATATCCGTCGTCGTAGTTAACATTTTACTGTTGTCGTCTTAGAGCATTTTAGTAGCAATATTTCATAGTAAAGCAAACCACTTTAAGCGCCGTGGGTGCGCAGTAATAGAACTGTCTTTGTCTTGTTATCGTCTCTATAGTAATCGGTAATCGGTCTGTAACATTAGACAGGTCTCTGACTTCCTCTAGAATAATAAAGTAAAAGTTTAAGGTTAGCGTTAGTCTCCTCACTCGGGGACAAAGTCAGTAACGGGCGAACCAAGGATTTGAACCCCACACCTACTGATCCGCGGTCGAGTATCTTACCGGCTTCGCCACTGGCTCCAGCCATATAGCTACACACGCGAGTTCCTATTGTACGAGCGAAACATACACTGTAGTAGCGACTAATACCGATATAAGGCACGCTAGCGCAGATTAGGGGACAATAGGTCAGAAAGGCGACACGAGCTCCAGATACATAGCTTAGGTTACGACCTAATAGGTCGGTCCACACTCGATCCTTAAAGGCCTCTCGTTGGACTACGGATCATCGATAGGGAAATAGGACATAGCCGAGCGGCTGCGATAGTACAAGGAGTCAAGGGTGACCGTAGTCTGTATACTTTTACTCTCTATTAGATTCATTATCAGCTTAAATGATAATTTACGTCATAATTATCTTTTGTTCTGATGCATTGTTGATTATTGTTAAATGGTGAAAGCGATTTTAAAATTTTATTCATATTTGAAGCTGTCTAATTGTAAATTTGAGTTCCAAGGCTAAAACGTATCACTTTTCTTTCTTGTGTCATGAAATATTACCGACAGGCAATGATTGTAGGTGGCTACTCCACTTGCCTCCTGAGCAACAAGCCTTGAGTTCAAATCTTCTCAGGGCGGCTCAGACAGTTTGTTTCTCTCTCTTAGTGCACTGCTTTCTGGCAGGTCCATGGTATATTACGCCTCCACTCTTCTCTGTCTTCCGCTTTCCTCTTCATATCCGCATTTGATATTGTTTATAGTTCTATTAGTTTGATATATTTCTATTTATGTTCAGGTACATGTTTTTCTTTCAAGTGCCTGTGTTACCACTGCTTGAGGTGAGAGCTAATGACTTGCACATGATGGCAGCAGTGTTCTGTGGCAAGCAGCTAGGAGCCAGGCCTGGTACCTTCACCGCTGAGGACATAGAGGCGTATAAATACAACTTCGCCGAGTATCGTATGTGTCTTTAGAACTAGAGACATATGTTTATTTATTTGTTCACATATCACACAGAACAGAAGTCTACATTATTACGATTAACATAAAAGTACTTAAGTAAAACGCTAAGACAGGCACTCTAATACACGCAAAACCACCTAACTAGTCACTTATGGGCAAACAATAAATATAAATGTCTTTTCATAATTAAGTAATAATTTATTGGCAAATTATTTAATGTCTTTTTGTAATTAATTAATCATTTGTAGGCATATAATCTTTTGTTAGCATTGAAATAGTGAAAAGACTAGCATGTAGTGTTAGCAATCACACTATGTAAGCATTAGGATGCTGTTAATATGAAGAACTTATGAGCATCAGAGTGAAAGTAATAATACATTATATTGGTGAGCGCTTGTTATAGTTTTATCTGTACTATTTTCCTTTAACTAGCTATCGGTGCAGACATATTTGTGAAATATCTAGATAGAACTTGTACAGCATGTAGTAACATTTTGAAAGCACTCACTGGCTGAGCTATGTAATTACAATATGTAAATGAGTGGAGTTACATCTCTATATCCAATATCTCCTATTCTTAGTCTTACTCAGAATCTCTTATTTTCTCGTCTAACCTCAGACGATCTCCTGGGACCGGTGAATTACTACAGGGCCATGATGCGCTACGCCACCCCGCCCTGGCTGGTCGAGGCCCCCAGGGTCAGGACCCCTGTGCTCGTCGTCTGGGGCACCAAGGACGGGGCACTGAGCAGACAAATGGCCGAGATGTCGGGAGAGTTTGCTGAGGACTTCACCCTCAAGTGGGTGGAGGGGGCGAGTCACTGGGTGCAGCAGGAGGAGCCTAGAGCTGTCAATCAACTTATCTGGGACTTCCTCAAGAGAAATGATTAGTTGGTGGGCGGAGCCCAGAGCTGTCAATCAACTCATCTGAGACTTCCTCAATAGAAATGATTAGTTGGTGGGCGGAGCCTAGAGCTGTCAATCAACTCATCTGGGACTTCCTCAAGAGAAATGAGAGAGAGAGAGATATGTGTTTATTTCAGCATCAGCACCAATCCATTGACAATTACAGATTACAAACACAGATTCAACACAGTGTAGATCATAATAACACAAAACTATAAAAAGTGCAGTTAAAATAAACACAGGTGTGCAGATGTGCTCAAGACACAGCAATCAAATAGCTACTAGCATATCGGCCACCAGTGAGGGCATACCTCTATCTTGCTGGCCACCGATAAAACATATAAACACGTAAATTTAAGTGTTATTAAATTATTTAAGTTAATAAGTTAAATTTAAGTTATTAGACTTTGGAAGTGTAGCATAATTAGGCTATCATATCGATCCAGACTAAAAATTAAGTTAGTAAGAATATAGCAGATTAAATAACAAATCGACACTCGAGAAACATGAATAATTATGATGACCAACTAGCATGTAGATGATTTTTAAGAAGGTTATGGAATCTATTACGGTTTTGGATGGATCTGATATGATCTGGTAGACTATTCCAAATTTTGTAGCTGTTGAATAGCGTCGAAGAGAAGAATGCACGGTTAGATTGTAAGTATAGATGGTCAGTTAATGATAATCTGGTTATGTAGTTGTGCGAGGTTTTGCTATGAATAAAAAGATCACTAATAGCGGTAGACAAATTATTAGGAAAGTGTAAATGCTTATATATAGGTTTAGCAATTGAGAATTTATGTAGAAGGGCAATTGGAAGGATATCATAATTCATATAAAGTTGCTTAACATTGTAGAAACGATTATGATAAACATGTAATGGATGAAGAGCAGACTCAGTTGTATTACCGTAAACTTCAACTCCATACGTAACATATGAGTATATAAGAGTATGAAAAATCATTTCACGACAGTAAGCAGGTAGAAATTGTTTTCGAGCATATAGCATAGAGTTTAGATTATTGATTTTTTTAGATAAATATATAATATGTTGCTTGAAATTTAGATTATCATCAATCCATATACCTAGGAATTTGATTGAGTTAACTTTGTTGAGCTCGACATTATTCAAATTAATCTTAAGATTATGAT
The DNA here is from genome assembly GCA_905160935.1 of Enchytraeus crypticus. Classification (NCBI taxonomy): domain Eukaryota; kingdom Metazoa; phylum Annelida; class Clitellata; order Enchytraeida; family Enchytraeidae; genus Enchytraeus; species Enchytraeus crypticus. The sequence goes on along the minus strand of CAJHZI010000357.1, from coordinate 80,374 downwards.
CGTCAATGAATTGATTATCAGCAGCACTAGGGAAAAAATGATATACGCAGATTTAGAGACATTAATTGTTAAACGATTGCATCTAAACCAATGGAATAACTTATCACAGATATTATTACTTGAATTAAATAAATCTATTAAATTACTTTCACTAATTATTGCTAGTTGAAAACTATACCCAAGAGAAATGATTAGTTAGTGGGCGGAGTCTAGAGCTGTCAATCAACTCATCTGGGACTTCCTCAAGAAAACTGATTAGTTGGTGACATTGGGTGGAGCCTAGAGCTGTCAATCAACTCATCTGGGACTTTCTGTAGTAATATATCATTAGTCATTTGGTACTGTGTGATGGACCTGTATCTGTCAGTCAACTTATCTGTAACTTTCTTAAATGGCTTTATAATTGCAATCATGGACTACAATTTTCAGGCGCCTATTTTGTACCTTATATTATACCGTTCTTTATTAATAAAAATACAAATTGATTTGATTGTTTATTGAAAGGGTTACATGTTAAGAGTTTATTCAGGATGTTAATGCTTTTAATTGCTCTGTATAATGTATATTTAACAATAAGGACATTAATGTATCTAGATTTCTTTTGTAGAGATAAAATCAAAGCAAACATAATTTTTTTTGGCATAATTTTTAAAAATTTAGTCAAGCAATAAAATTTGATATATCATTTTTTAAATGTTACCTGTGTTGTGTCCGGATGGCTGAAGAATAAATCAACCATGAACTGCACGTGTACTAAAAGGCGACAAAGTACCAAGATCCAAACTAAGTCAGAAAGGACATTCATTTGGTTTGTGAGCGCCTCAGCTCCTGATATAGCTTCAAAACCTTGACGCTTCTACATTTACATGCATTCCTACAGTAATTTATTTTACTGTAATTTACTGCTTCATACCCTCCCGTGTTGTGTCTGGGTCAATCAAGAATAGACCAACCGTAAATTCTACTTGTAAGATTAGGACTAAGTAAGAAAAGTAGAAGGCAATGGAAAACCACTTAACAGCCATTATTATCAGTCTAAAGGTCACATTGAAGTGTGTGTGTGTGTTGTGTTTATATGTGTTTATTTCAGCATCAACACCAAATCACTGACAAATGCAAACAGAAATAAACATTTAAATGAAATAAAGTTTAAAAAAATCCCAGGAACACAGTGTGTCAAACAGTCTATAAACACCAGAACGACGACCGTCAGGGAAGACGATACACAAGGAGGATGACAGAGATAAAGAATACCATTTTGTGAAGAGAATAATTTGGTGATTTATAATATTATAGATTCTGGTGGCCATTGTGCATACAAATTGATAGCATAGACAATGAATATAGTCTTATATCTTGTGTCCACCACTTGGCAGAACACTGCGGAACATTGTAAAGACTACTAAAACATAGAAACGTATTTGATGCACAAAGACTAATAAAAAATATTTGTCGTGCTACTGGCAAAGATTTAACGTTATAGTTAAAATATGCAGCTCAATTAAAGCCGATGAAAACAGTAAACTATTGTTTGATTCAAATTATTTGTGCTTTTTACCGCATCCTTGATACCTAGTGAAATAACGTTCAACATAAGAAGTTCTGAAACACAATGAAGCAACAAAAGCAACAGAATGAGGCAACATAACTCTGAGACAATGAAATTTCTTAATAATTTTGTTTTCGTGAAACAGCTCGTGGTAGCACTGCAGATCTTATCAGCTGATAAGATAAACAACAATGGCGGAGAGAAAGTTGAAGTCGTTCGGAGAATTGATCGTGATTGTGCTCTTCAGCATTGTGTTCAGTACAGTCGTCTTCTTCTCGTCGCTCGCTCGTATAATAACAAAGGGTCCAAGGCAGTTTTTTTATATTAAGAAACGAAATGTCAGGCCAGAAATTCTGTGCAATAATGAGTTTGGTTCTCACGAATTTCTCATGTTAAAGGTAAAGTTCTATATAGCGTTCCATTTTACGAACTTTGCATAATTTTAATAAAATATACCTATGTAGAATTACGTCTTTTCTTTAAGAAGGAACGCCTTTCTTAATCTTTAACGTTGCGTTTCCATAAATGTTATGCTTTGTATTTAAATTCGATATGCTTTAATCAATATTTGGAATGAAATTTGTATATTTCTAGCATTTGAATTTTTATTATGCAGCTCCAATTGGATATAATTTTCCTTTTTTAATACTTAATCCTCAGGATTTAATATTGAATTCTCATGATTGACACTGAATCTTATGATTTAATACATATTTTCTCATGATGTAATACTTAATCCTCAGGAGTGAATAGATTTATGTATGTGACACAATTTGAGGTGACAAATTCATTTCAAATCAGCATTGTTCTTCTTAGTGCTTGTTGCACTCGTTCAACACGTTTTGACATCATTTGACTGTTAACTTGTTACAAATTGCTGTTGAAACGAGTGTGGCCGAGATTCTTTAAATTAGCTGTGGAATTTGTTCGACTCATACATTCTACTCATTGCTAATTACAAATAATTAAATTTGACATTATTCTATCTTTTTAGATTAAACTTCAACGTAGCAAATTATCATTGCTGTTGTTGTTTTCACTGCAATGATATTTGATATTTCGTTTGATATGTTAACTATACCTATACGCTAGTTATGTTATCTTCTTCTCAGTTCTTATTCGTAGTTCTCTTTAAATACATGTAAGAGTTGACAACCTCTGATGACTGGTATTCTATTTTAAAGAATTCTCGGATGAAGATCCACTGTGTGATCAATGGGCCCAAGGATAAACCACTCATGCTCATGCTTCACGGGTTTCCCGAGTTCTGGTATTCCTGGAGATTTCAACTGAAGGAATTCTGCAAAGAATATCGGTTCTCTTATCTGTTTTTATGATATTGTACTTTGAATAGATTAGAATTTCTGCTTCTTTTTAATCTTCATAAATAATTTACAACTAGCACTGAAACTCTATTTCACTGGTAATCTTTTAAAATGTTTTGAAAGCTTCGCGCATTTGTAATTGTTTTAAATGTTTGTTAATAGACTTTAAAGTCTATTTTACTCTATCGTATTATATTCATTTAGCCATTGCACTTTGAACAAGTTGTGTACCATATGTACGATGTAACTACACAAAATACACAGTTCTGATTGATTGTTTGGATTCTCTGAAGTGTGTTTCAAGATTTGGAAGTAAAAGTTATCTCCTGAGATAGCTGGCTTTGTTGATGAATCAATTGATTGATTGATGAGTGATAGATCGATTAACTTACGTATTAATTGATTGATTAACTGATTGATTGACTGATGATTGTAGAGTATGTGCTATTGACATGAGAGGCTATGGAGAGTCAGACAAACCACCCAGGGTGTGTGACTATGACTCTAATGCACTGACAGATGATGTGAGAGAGGTGATCTCACAGCTGGGCTACAACAGCTGTGTGCTGATGGCTCATGACTGGGGAGGAGGTGTGGCCTGGATGTTTGCCATCAGGTACCCTGACATGGTGGACAGGCTCATCGTGTGCAACTGTCCTCATCCTGCCGGCTTCCAGAGAGCTCTCAAGAAGTCTTACAAACAGCTTATGCTCTCCTGGTGTGTTCTCTCTTATCGTCGTATCGTTCTGTATTTCTCTAGGTTGATTTGTCCTACTGATGTACCTTTGTTGGAATTTTTGTTATGCTTGGCTGCAGGATTTTTGTCTTTGCCTAATATTCGTTAACATACTTATTCTAGTATCACGAATATGATTAGAATTATATCCTATGCACATAGTCCTTGATATTGTTGATAAGAAAACTAGCTGAAAAATATCTTGTAACTAAAAGAATTATATATACTCCTGTTGGTGATGATCAAATTATTTATACTTGCATTGCTTAGTGCTATGAATACTTGGTGATGAGTACTTACTCCATTGGTTATAACTGCAGCGTTGCTACGCTACTAATGCCAAAGCCTGTTTAGCCTGGTTTCCACTGATCTATGTTGTACATTGTTCGATCGTGTCATTGATGACTGTAGCACTCTAATTGTTGTTGTTGTTGTTCAGGTACATGTTCTTCTTCCAGTGTCCCTGGTTTCCTCTGATCTACCTCAGATCCAGTGACCTCTACTTCATCAAAGAGGCGTACTGTGGCAAGACAATGGGAGCCAAGAGAGGCACTTTTACTCCTGAAGATCTCGAGGCCTTCGAGTACAATGTCGCAGAGTATCGTAAGTGTTGAATCTACTATGTACATCCATACTGATATCTAGCACTTTTATTATCATAGTTTCGTTAGCTGTTCTGTCTCTCTCTCTCTATCTGTACTCTCTCTTTGTACTCTCTCTCTCTCTCTCTCTCTCTCTCTCTCTCTCTCTCTCTCCATGTCTCTTTCTCTCACTTTTGTTTCAGTTTTTATGATGTAAACCTAGTCAATCTCCTCAAGCATTGAAGTGAACTTTAATTTCTTCCTGTATTGCCTCTATCCACCTATCAGCACAGTAGGCTCATGTATTTCCATATCTATAGCCCATCGACTGACTTATTGTTTGCCCACAGAGGATCTCCTGGGCCCGATCAATTACTACCGCGCTATGATGCGCTACGAGCGACCCGATTGGCTGATGAACATGAGAGGCAGGCCAATCACAGCGCCCACTCTGCTGGTCTGGGGCACGCAGGATGGAGCTCTGAGCAAGGAAACAGCGGAACAATCGGCAGAGTTTGTCCAGGACTTCACCCTCAAGTGGGTGGAAGGGGCGAGTCACTGGGTGCAGCAAGAGGAGCCTAGAGCTGTCAATCAACTCATCTGGGACTTCCTCAAGAAAACTGATTAGTTTGTGATATTAGGCGGAGCCTAGAGCTGTCAATCAACTCATCTGGGATTTCCTCAAGAAAACTGATTAGTTGGTGACATTGGGTGGAGTCTAAGGCTGTCAATCAAGTCATCTGGGACTTCCTCAAGAAAGCTGATAATTTGGTTTAGTGAAATGGGGCGGAGCCTATAGTTGTCGTGTTTAGGAGTTGTTATAGTGCTGCCAGTAAATAGGAGAGCTTCTATGGAATGATAGTAATAATAGTAATAAAGATTTAACGTCCATTTCCTCATACACGGATGATGTCAGGGACGATAACTAGACTAGTGTTAGTGTGTGAGGCTTGTGGCTTAAAGTAAACATGCTAAAGTGTTAGCTTTTGCGTGAAACTGTAACTTTCTGCTTAAAGCTAAGGCGTTTAAATGATAGTCTTTTGGCTGCGTAATTCTTTGTATTTAGTAGGAGTATAAAGTCAAGGCTGTTTTCCTATTGTCCGTTTTGTGCATGCGTAATGCTTAGTTTAATTTGATGAAGAATTTATCTTTGTATGAGCCAGTGAAAATATAGAATAGCTGACCTCATGTACTTTATCAGCTCTGTCTATCTAGACTAGACAGAGCAGAGTTTTGTTTAGTTTTGTTTCTGCCTAGCTAGTCCAAGCTAGACAACGAAAGCTCTCTGTATTTCAGTTTCCATTTGACTTTGTGCACCATTTGCTGTGCCACAGTTTACTGGCGTTTGTTCCGTTTTGCTTCGTTTAGTTATTTTGTATGCTATGAATGTCAACGTTGAGTTACTTTTCCTTTATTCTGTTTTTGCACATTTTTATACTTTTTTTTCGTAATTTTCTTTTGAACACTTCTAGATCGGTCATGACGTTATGGTATATGAATGCGCTCAGTGCAGATGTAAGATCCTTCTCGACATCCTCAACTTATTCTTTCTCATCTTGGATTAGATCTCCTATCTTCAGACTATTCGAGAGATTTGCCTGCCACTCTGCTAATGCTGTTCTGCCAACAACAACATAATGAGAGTGCTACTGGTCTTATACGTGGTAGACTAATAAAGGTCTTATACGTGTAGACCTTTTATAAGAGGTCTACACGTATGTATGCATATACGTCTACCAATTGTGTGTATATGTGTGTATATATATATATATACATATATATATATATATATATATATATATATATATATATATATATATACACACACATATACACACAATTGGTAGACGTATATACATACATACGTGTACCTGTATATATATATATATATATATATATATATATATATAATAATAATAAAGATTATTAAAGGTTTAACGTCCGTTTCCTCATACAGAGGATGATGTCATCCTTTACATCATCCTTTGTATGAAGATGATTTATCTATATATATATATATATATATATATAAAGAATAATAAAGGTTTAACGTCCGTTTCTTCATACAAAGGATGATGTCAGAGACGTCCCCCCATCATATATATATATATATATATATATATATATGATGGGGGGACGTCATCCTTTACATCATCCTTTGTATGAAGAAACGGACGTTAAACCTTTATTATTCTTTATTATTATAAATATATATACAGTATATATATATATATATCTTAGTGCACTGCCTACTGGCAGGTCCATGGTATATAACGCCTCTACTCGTCTCTATCATCCGTTTTTCTCTTCATGTACACATACGAGTGGATCTTTACATTTTTTATAACATTCCTTTTTATATACCATTTTTCTTGGGGGATTCTGCTTTTGACGAGGTGGGCCCCCAATGCCTTCCTCAGCTTCGACTAACATTTACTGGGCAGGGGCGTCATTCACTGAGAAAACAATCCTGTTTAGCCATACTGTGCCAAAAGTTTCGACGTAAATTTGAGTGCAGAATTTACTTGTGCCAGTTGATTGACTAGCATTTGATTCGTTTGATTGATTGTTTTATACTTTAAGCTCGTCTTAATTGAATTACTGTCAATAAATTAAAAGAAATTAAAAATAAAGCTTTTGTTGTAATATTTATATAAAGTTATGTTCTGCCAACAACAACAGCGTTAGAGTGCTACTGTCATTCATGACAACATTGAGCACTGCGGTACCAAATCCAATCCAATGAACAGAGTGTGGGGTCCAAAAACGGTACAAGCCAGCTGTTGGGCTGAGCTTTAGTTTTTTATTGAATATACTTGGCTTTCCTGTCTATTTTGCTCATTCAATTGGTTACCATCGTTTACTGTTTTTGACCGGAATTCATAAGAACAAATGAGGATAACCCATACAGATATGTCTGTGAATGGTAAAGAGTTACTATACTTGAACGATAAATATCTTGAAGTCAAGGACGTCCTCAACAAAATATATAGACGCTCTTTTGTTTATTGTCAGATACTCAAAGATGTTTTATAGCGATAAGTCTCCGACTGTAAAGCTGTAAGGCCGAGGTTAACGTCAGTTTCATCTCTCGAGAGCGAGAGATGAAAATCTATCAGTGACGGGCGAGCCCAGGATTTGAAATGTTGTGTCATATCACAAGGGCCAGAGACAGACTTTAATGTTGGCTAGCAGCTTTGCATACGTTGCTACACTATAGTTACTCTAATGCTCTATTCACGAATGTTATAATTTATAGTTTAATTTATAATTTATAATTTATGTTTATATATATATATATATATATATATAAACATATAAAATATATATATATATATATATATATATATATATATATATATATATATATATATATATATATATATGTTGAAGCAGATGTGCTAGACCACCTGAGTTTCTCATTCGCTTATTAGGTGTTTTCTAGAACAAGAGCTTGTCCTAGTTTATCTAGAACCAGAGTTTGTCCTGGCTGTAATCGCTCGTTACATGTCCTCAATACTGTCACATGATTCTTGTTCTCTTATCTCATAGACATCGTGTCTTAATGCACACATAGTACCTCTATTGCTCGACAAGAGTGTACTGTTACCTCTTGTCTCTTGCTGCAGACTTAACACCGCAATTTTCTGCTCGTCTAATTACATTAACGTCGCATCTCAAATTTGCTTTTTGATTGAACTAAAATAGATTTGAAGTAGCTTTATTGTTCGATTTTTGTGTGTGTTTAACTTCAAGGTCAGAAACCAGAAGGACTTCTTTTCAAGGCATCGTGTAGTCAGACTGGACTGAGTGATGACCCAGTTATCAATGAGAAATAGCAATAAGATATCTGAGGTGCAATAAATACAGTATGCAATCATGCACGTGGAGTTCATATAGCATTAATAATAATAAAAGTTTAACGTTCGTTTGTATGCATTACACACGTAGCATGTGTGAATACCACAATTTAGTATAACAACATAAACAGTTAGTTGAGATGAAAGTTATATAGATAGATGATAGATTTAACCTGTGTTCTACTGGATCATGTTGCTACTTTTAACTCTAGTGACCTTATGCTTAGATGGGTGTTTTCTTTCGAGAATACGAAACTTAAAACGAATTATTTTTCTGTGCTGTTTTGTGCTTATCCGTATTATAAAATTGATTGAAAAGAATGCAATATAATTTTAACCTAATTAACAGCAATTACGTTAGTTTAGGAAGTCATGAAGGTTTATAATTTAATGAAGTTTTCTAGTAATTGCATTTGCTAACTATTCAGTCTAACAATCCGGCGTCAGACAATCAGAATAATCTCATCAGATTTAATGCCCATTCATGCGACAACCACAGAATTCAGCTCCTCTATATATAGCATCAGATATAGACAGGTTATATAGCAATGTGTCTGCTGTTAAACACTGTTCCCTATCGGACTAGTGCTCTGTTAATCAGCCGGTCCAAGGAATTCAAGTTGATAATAATAATAATAATAATAGAGGTTTAACGTCCTTTTCCGCATCCAGGGATGATGTCAGGGACGTCAAGATAACACGTAATCAGACAATCATCACTTATGATAATCAGACCTGTCAGCTCTCTAGCAATCAATCAATCAATCAATCAATAAGAATTTAACGTCCCGCACTGAACACTGAATAGGACACTGAACATTTAGCACTGAAACTGAACTAAGCACAGGTGTGCTGGTGACAACTAATATTAGTTTCTGAAAAAATTATTAATATTAGAATAATAAGTTTCAACATTTACTGTTATAGATGAACAATCTTGATGTAATCCTTAAATTTCTTCATCAACCATGTTTTCACAATCTCTAAGCTTAAAAATTTTCTCAGGCCCAACGGGGGATCGAACCCCGGATCTTCTGTTTACGAGACAGACGCCTTACCACTTGGCCATTGAGCCGCATAAAGTCTGCTTGTATATAATTGTTACAAATCATAGTTCCACTGACTCTTCATCATTTTTCTCAAAGACTCTGAACCGAACTTCTAAATGTTCTATTTCAGTCAACCAATTCTTGCTAAAAGGTAAAGCTGGTAAAGCTAAGGTTAACGTCAGTTTCCTCACTCGAAAGCGATGTCAGTGACGGGCGAGTCCAGGATTTGAACCCTGCACATACTGATCCGCGGTAGAGTAGGCTATTTTACCGACATCGCCGCTGACTCCAGCCAAAGTGATGCAAATTATTCTACCCACATGGAAATAAAAGCTTTGTTGTAGGTTGTGTACCTGAGATTTGAATTCTTTTATAGGTTTTCGTTTATCGAAGCCAGATACATGTAGGTTAGTCAATGATAGCTGTGATGTTGAAGGTTTTCACAAGTATTGATTCAGTTTTGTAAACATATTATAATACTACAGTCGACATCTGTCGCTCGGATTGGGCGTTAGTTTATATCCATGTCACTGTGTAGTGGGTATACATGTAGAATGCTCTTGTATACTTACAATGGTTATGTAGAACTAGATATAAAGACAACAGTTATGTCCTTAAAGCCGTCCCATTTCTTCTGCCCAGTGATTTATAAACTAATAAAAGTAGCGTCAAATATCTGTGTCTGTACTGTACTGTACTATCGTTTATTATCGTTTATTTGTTCATCACAGCATAGATTATACATATAGGCCTAATAAGAACGTGCATGTAGTTAGATAAACAAATAATAATACAAAAGAGGCTACCATAAAAGAGCCGTAGCTCTGTTGGGTAATACTATACTGTATTTTACTTCACAGTATTGCATTGTTTTGTATTATATGCTTTTGTATAACATTTAGCAAGCATACAGTAGGCCTACATTGGGTAAACAGGATTGTTTTCACAGGGAATGATGCCCCTGCCCAGGAAATGTTAGTCGAAGCTGAGGAAGGCATAGGGGGCCCACCTCGTCATAAGCAGAATCCCCCAAGAATAATGATTTACAACAACAAGAATGAGTGATGCTAGATGATTTAAAGGAACACTCATATGAAGACATTACGATGAAAGCGGAAGATAGAGAATAGTGGAGGCGTTATATACCATGGACCTGCCAATAGGCAGTGCACAGAGAGAGGCAGTACATTGCTTTGTAATGCACTGCATTGTATAACATTCCACAACGCTGCATGACATTTAATTGCACAAATATTAAATAAAGTTTTACTCACTTTTAAAAGTTTTTACTTTTATATTTTGAAAATTAAAATGGTGAATAGCTTTTACTACATTTTGATAAAACATTATAAATGACAACGCATCAGAAAGAAACCAAATGATGGCCAACAGAAATTAAATACATTTTAAAAGCGCATTTCTATCGGAGCGTTAACAAGTACTTTGAATTAATGAAACATATCTGGCTCGATCAAATTACTCAGTTCGTTCGTGTGAAACATGTAAGTTAGTCCTGCTAACTGCTCCACTATAGGAGGTCATAATAACTTATCAAAATCTATGCACTTTCGTTTACTTTGCGATTTTAATCGACTTATAACAACAACTTGAGATTTCAGACTGGATATACATGTAAATGAGATTGCGAGTCCCTATTACCGACACACATGTAGACGCGTAGACTTTTAGTAGATTAGAATTTATCAGCCGTCATAAAAATAATCAAATGCATAATAAATGGTTTGATAGCAAGTCCCATCTAGCGTATTGTTAAATATGTCAGCACGCAGGTTCTTCATTTCGTACATATTAAAATGATTTCAGTGTCATTTCTTTGCCCTTGAGCTAAAGTATCTACATGTAGATGATAAAATCATCTAGAATTCTATGCACTCTGTGTTATGCTACTAAATAGTACTTACTAAAAATTGTTAAACAATCCTAGTTTATATAATCTCCGTGTTGTGCCTGGGTTGTTTGAAGAATTGAACAACCGGTGACTGCACGTGTAGTAGATTGCAACTAAAGCACTAAGATCCATACCAACGTCAGCGAGGGCATTCGGTTGGTGAGCGACTAGGCTCCAGAAATTGCGACAACAATTTAAACGAATGGAAAAGTCTAAAATAGGGGATTGACTGTTGATATGATGTAGGACAGAGAGGATCAATTTTAGACTGTCTATTTGTATCTCGACCCTGATAAACTGGGATTCTAGGAGTAGTGGCTCGCGAGTATATCCTATTTAATGTCATTGAATAAGAAGTGTATAAGAACTGTATAAGAATAAATAGTAATAATTGTATTGTATTGCATAAGAATTGTAATCTCAGGCCTAAATGTTTAATTAATATTTTAGTAACAATGAGTAATTGGCTTGTTATAATAAAATGATCGACTTTTACACAGAATGACTTTTTAACTAACTCGATCAGCCTCGTAATAATAATACTATTAGTGTTATTAATAATAATACTATTAGTGCTATTATTACGCCTCATCCGGCAGGATCCTATTTATGCAAAAATACGGAAATATAAATTGGTTACGAGCATAAGGAGAGAAATACTGAATGTTGATTGGTTGTTAGCCTATCAGTAGAAATACTGAAAGCTGATTGGTTGATATTTGTCGCATGATAGACGACTCCTATAAATGAGTCACACTCATCAGTTAATTAACATCGAGGACTTGAACAGGAAACTAATGACAACAACAACAAGAACAGCTTTATCTTCCTGTTCATATCCGCATATCTGCACATCTACATATTCACTTTTAGCTTCCACGAGATAGTAAAATTCTCTCTCTCTCTTTCTCTCTCTCTCTCTCTCTCTCTCTCTCTCTAGTGTTCTGCCAAGTGGCAGGTCCAAGGTACCTATTCCTACTCACATGCTGCTTTAAACGCTTCATATAGAGCACACCATCGATTAATGAGTCAATCACTTCACAAAAGCATTTAGCTTGACCACAAGTTTATGCAGTCAATAGCTAGGGATTAGGGAATAATATGGCTTCTAAAGTTTTGAAGTAATTTCCCGCTGCCTTTATTCAGCTCTTGCTTAATCGCCTCTTACAACATGCGCAGTTTACGTGTATTCTTACAGTACAGTATTGACTGTATTGCACAGGGCTGTAAAATACCATATAATGCAGTACAGTGTTGTACAATACAGTGCAATGCAGTACAGTGTTGTACAATACAGTGCAATGCAGTACAGTGTTGTTCTGTGCAGTACAGTATTGTACAGGGCTGTACAGTGTTATACAGAGCTGTACAGTGTTGTACAGTGTTATAGCAGTGTTACACAGTGTTGTACAAGGTTGTACAGTGTGTCAGTGCTGTACAGTGCAATACAGTACAGTACAGTATTGTACAATGCAGTACAGTGTAGTACAGTATAGTACAATGCAGTACTTTGCAGCAAAGTACAGTACAGTGCAGTACAGTGTTGTACAGTGTTTTACAATGCAGTACAATGCAGTATAGTGTTGTTATGTGCAGTACAGTATTGTACAAGGCTGTACAGTTTATCAATACTGGACCAATTCAGAGCACAAAGACTGACATTACTGAGTAAATGACTGGGAAATTAAGTCAACCAGTAATAAATTAATAACCAGGAAATAATTAAGATAATAAAAACTGAAGTCTAGGAGTAATAAAGCCACTAGGACATTGGCTAGCTCGCGTCTATTAGATACAGGAAGTTACGACAAAAGCCTATCAAACCCTGAGAGCTCAGGCTTCATCTAATCACTCAGCGGCTGGTGATCCGCTAGATATCAGTTTACTAACTGTTTAGAGAAATGTTTCACTGCTCAGTAGCAGTGAAACATTAAGCGCTATATTCACAAAATTATTGTTAGTCAGATAATTTCATTTGGAAACGCTTCCGCATGAGATAAACTATTTCTGTTAATTACAGTTTTTATTAAAGCGAGTCTGTGCATTGTTGAATGAGCACTCACCGAGTCAGTGAGGTTTCCTATTCTTTCAGTGTAAAATCCTTCAAATGTGTAAACTTATTTTTCGCAGTTGTTATTCGGTTCATGCGTTCGATCCATTACGCTCTTGCTTCTATTTCTTCTTTTCCTTTTTCTAATAAATACATGTATTTGTAATCACAAGAATAATATACAGACAAAATATTTGTGGTTGAAATACCCAGACCTATGATTAAAAGTTACATGGATGAAGTTTACAACAACACATCTTATCCACACCGTAATGTAGCCAAAGGCTTGGGCTACATTAAGGGGTTGCATTTAAAAGAAATAATATGTCTTCTGAGGTGGTTTTCCGTTGTCTTTCTCAGTTCATCCTCAGTCGCCTCTTAGCCACGCGTGTAAGCCTGTAACATTTAAATGCGACTAATGTTTTGTATCATAACTGTGAATATTCAAGGGACACATATATATATATATATATATATATATATATATATATATATATATATATATATATATATATATATATATATATATACATGTATACATGTATATATTTGTACATTGTCATAACTCGATACGCTAAATCATCCGGTCTAAATCATACGAGATTTGAAGGCGTGGGGAAGGATCGCGTGATCTTTGAGAAATCTAACTTCATATTGAAGGCCTACTTGTACACACAACTGCTATAATTAACACCCCAAAATATTTATGACTATGATTTCTACTACTGTTCAGATGTCAAATCAAAGCCTGTGTATCAAAGCATGTCTCCACTATTACCTATGGTATGAGACACCTTGTTTGTTGCTACTCTTTTCTATATAACATCTTATCATTATCTCCTTATCTTATCCTTATATCCGTATCCTTATATCCTTATATCCTTATTTTATCCTTATAATATCTAGTTTAATATAACAATTTCGCTGCTAATTTTTCACGACGATTAAGTTTTCTTGGCATAAGATAGGCCCATAAATACTTTAGAGCTTATAGTCTACAGGACTGGACAACGAAATCTTCAAACAATTGTTGTAAACAGCTAGTGTAGTATAGTTATTTTATAACGATACTGAGCAAATCTTCACGTATTTTTTATATCGATTACTGTAAATGATTTGTATCACAACAGGGACTATTCAAAGGACTTCCTGTTCCAAGTAATCATCAGGTCAAAGTCGTACGAGTTTTTAAAGCGAAGGAAAGGATGGTGTGATCATTTGAGAAATCTGACTTCATATTGTAGGCCTACATTGTACACTCAGCTGGTAAAGCTAATGTTAACGTCAGTTTCCTCACTCGAAAGCGATGTCAGTGACTGGAGAGCCCAGGATTTGAACCCCGCACATACTTATCCGAGGTTGAGTATCTTACCAACATCGCCACTGACTCCAGCCAAGTTATAGCTGTTATAATTAAGACTCGCAATAGCTTTAAGACTATCTTTCTAGCACTATATAGATTTATAATATAAATACGGATTTTTATGAAGAAAATGGGCCGACATTTTGTTTGTAAATATCCACTTTTTACTTACCTCCACGCCTTCTCCTGTACAGAATTCACATTTCACACTTATTTACACCCACAAAAAGCACAAAATGTAAGGGGTGGCCCCGGATAAAAAGCTGGTAAAGCTAAGATTAACGTCAGTTTCCTCACTCGAAAGCGATGTCAGTAAGGGGCGAGCCCAGGATTTGAACCCCGCACTTACTGATCCCCAACTGTTCTCCGAACAGGGTCAATTTAAAAAATTCTACCACCCATGCCTTCTCTGGGGCAGACTACAGAGTGCAGTTTTTATTTGCGGGTCTAAGGGGGGGGGGACGGAACTCCCTGGGCCTGTCCCAACCTCTGGATCGGCGCCTGAAAAAAGAGGCTGGGGGAGTAGCACCGGTCACGAGAATATTACGTTCTATCTTCAAGTACAATCTCCCTTCACTCTAGATTTCTTGTGGTTAAGTAATGACAATGAATCAAAGCACTGGTGGTTCTCAACCCATGCTCTGCTGTCCGTTGAATCAAAAAAATCTAATAAAACATACACGAAACACCCGTGATAGACAAATGGATTTAAATAATAACAATAACAATAGTTGCCTCTATAAATGTGGTCATACACGATCAAATTTATCTGAACAGATATCCGTTCAGATAAATTTGATGCTCCATCAAATTTATCACAGACGGTCCACACACGGTCAAATTTAACTGAGAGATATCTGAACAGATATCTGATCAGATAGGTTTGATGGAAAAACTGAGCGTGTGTGGCCACTGTAAGAGCTTTCACAGGAACTCTTACCAGGACCTATTGAGCAATGAAGAAATATGATGTTTGTATCGCTTCCAGTCAAGCAACATCAGAACTCTGAGTAGCCAACGGATTACCGAATATATGTGCATTGAAATAAACCAAAGAACTCTGGCTGGGGCCAGTGGCGAAGTCAGTAAGATACTCGACCACGGATCAGTATGTGCGGGGATCAAATTCTGGGCTCGCCCGTCACTGACATCGCTTTCGAGTGAGAAAACTGACGTTAACCCTTGCTTTACCATCTTTTTACAATATTTACTTACTAATATTTTCCAGGACTGAATAAGCAGGCCATGGGTTAGGTGAGTATCTGTAGGCCCTACTTGACGATTAAGGCACAGTTTAGGCTGCATTGCCAGTCTAATATTACCACTGCAGGCTGCACGCTGAAGCACGACAGGGCCTTGTAGCCCAATGTCATGGGCAGTGGGCGGCTCATAGGCCCGCTTGGCTCACTCACGTGTTTACTAATGTTTGATCAACTTATAAATGGTTGCATCATATAGGACAACTTTCAGTTGTAAAAATGGTGTTTAACTCAGCTGGAATTGTAAAGTAATTAAATAAATTTAGTAGTTAATGTTTGCATGTAGAGTAGTTAATCTGGCTGTAGCATAGATTTTGAGCTGATCTTGTTTACAAATGGTTAAGCAATTTCTCATTGAAGTTGCTTTATAAGCTAAGATTTTGTTCTAGCATGGTTTTGACTTTTCTACTTATAGTCATGGAAGACTGAAGCACTCTAATTGTGATGTCTACTTGTGATGCATTGCTTCAAAATGTGCGCTTCTTCAAAATTTTGCGCTGCTTTAAAATTTGCGCTGCTTTAAAGTCTGATTAAAATTTTGCACTGATTTAAAGTTTGCGCTAATTTAAAGTTTGCGCTGATTTAAAGTCTGCGCTGAGTTTAAAGCAGAAACGGCTTGTGTTTGAGCTACAGTATATCCGCCCAATTCGTGGTCTATAAAGTCATGAAGTCATCGATGGCTAATGATGACTGGAAACTGTAGAATTTATTATCCCGGATATTACGAAATTTGTCGCATGAGATCTACCTGAGAATTCGCATTCTGTAAAGTTTTAGCTATATTAGACATTGCTGAAACATTGCAATCACGCGCAGTGTTTGAAAGGCTTTGCTTAGGCTTAGCAAACTTCCCTACATCTGCTATTTATATAGCCTATCAAATAAAAAGTAGTTTAATAAATTTAATTTTACATGTACAGTAAGTAAATATCATGGGCGTGCAAACCTGGCGAGTGATTCAATATTGTAGCGTGTTTAGAGTGAATTGACTTTTAATCAGAGATTGATATCAGTGCATGCACTAGACTACTCCACCTGTGATTTATGGTAGACTCTGTGCCAGCATTTCTTCATAGGCGTTCTGCAGTTACTTGTAAAAAAACATAACGGCACACTGGGCCAGGAAGCACAGATGCTTGTTTTAGGCCAATTTCCTCATTCCTCTCCATGGTGATGTATCTTCGGGGTTCAAATTCTGGGCTGACATCGCTTACGAGTGAGCAAACTGACATTAACATTAGCTTTACCAGCTTTTTGTTTTTTATTAGTAAACTTTGCCTTTTTTTAAGAAAAGCTCTAAACAAACTTGCAAGCAAACTGTAAACTAAACAGCCTATTAAGCAAAATTGTAAATGAATGAATTTTATCGCATGTTGATGAATGTTTTGAAAAGATTTAATACGCTGCCATTGGATAGAGATGTTAAGGGACAACAAAATACCCTTGTAACGAGTTAGGAAATTTTGCGTATAAATGTGAATACCTTTTATTTCAGCGCTTTAAATGAATAATATAATAAGAATGGCTGAGCTTAAGTTTACTAGTTTACGGTGACAAGTGGTCCATATAAATCTATCAAATAATTGAACGTATGAAGAGTATGATCTAAAAATAGTTTCATAAATATTAACACGTATCATCGACTATGGCATCTGGACTGACTTCGCTCTCTACCACAAAGGATTCAGAGTCCTCATCTAAGTCATCTGTCTCTATTGACTCAGTGGTGAGTGCTCCACCTGCTGCCAATGGGAACATGGAAAAGCTTGGATCAGTCAATGGTGGAATAACTGGAGTAGGGAATAACGTTTCCACAGAAGTGTCTTGTGGTAAAACAAATCAACTGGGAAACGGTAAAGTGGACATGGAAACATCTAGAAAAGCTTACAGTCAAACAAGTGGACTAACTAATGGTCACGCTAGTGGATTAAATAATGGCTACTCATCTGGACTAACTAATGATATACCGAATGGACTAAGTGGTGAACCAGCAAGCATAGCAACTACTACATCCACTGGGAAAGCAAATGGTTCTTCGAGTGGAATGAGGACCAGCTTGTCGAGTGGTCAGTTGAACGGATCTTTAAATGGTCTGTCAGCTGGTGCGACAAACAGTCTGGATAGACCAGCCAGATCTCGAGGTGTCCTCCTTAACGAGCGAATAGTGGAGGAAGAGGAATGCGTGTCCACCTC
>CAJHZI010000357.1:0-57500 GCA_905160935.1 Enchytraeus crypticus | reverse complement strand
TTGTCCTGCAAACAATAGCCTCGGGTTCGAGTCTCAGAATCAGATCTAAAAAATTAATAACAGGACCCCTAGTGATGTCTGTATTGATGTAAAAAGTGCCGTGGTTTTTTTTGTTTCTACTCTGTGTCGAGTTTTAATCTTCGATTAATAAAATCTTATTCATACCAATGCTGTTTCTTTTTCATTAAATGTAGTTGATTTTTATCTAGTCATTTTGTTGCTTTTTTAGTATTATATAAAATGTAAATGCTTATTCAGTTACTGACAGTTAGGGTTTTTTATTATTCAGTTCATTGTCAAATTTTTATTTTCTGCCAAGGGTTGATAATAGATTTTTATTTTCAGTTAATGTTTTTTAATAAATTTTTATTTTCAGTTAAGGTTTTTTAATAAATTTTTATTTTAAGTCAAGGGTTGATAGTAGATTTTTATTTTTCAGTTAAGAGTTTTTAATAAATTTTCATTTTCAGTCAAGGGTTGATAAAAGATTTTTTGATTTAGTTTCATACCGATACTAGTTCCTACCCACTGTTCGCACACGGTTGAGTGCAGTTAGTTCATATCTTTTTGATGTACCTGATTTATTCAGCACTTCCTATCAACTATTCGGTACACCAACGTCAATCAATAACTCTACATGGGTAGCGATAAATACGAGAGTGTGCAGTCGAGAAATATTTCTGCATTCTTAGTAATATACAGTATATATACATGTACATTGGACCTGATTGTTTATTGTCAAAGCCTGTTAACACTGTTTCGCTCAATATTGACGTATTGATATTATTGACGTCCGTGACATCAACCTTGTGTGAGGAAAATGACATTAAACCTTTGTTTATTTACTTATTGTTTATTTACGTCTCGCGTATGTTGGCGGATATGATGGAGGAAGCGGCAGTCACTGATAAACAGATCTTAGTGTTACGTAAATGCGTGGCTACTGCAGAAGATAAAAGAATTTTGAACATCCGATGTGCAGAGATGTCACACACTGATACATGATCATTATCATCATCATCATCATCATCATCCTTATCATCATCATCATCATCATCATCTTCATCATCATCATCTTCCCTTAAATCCCAGTTTAACTAGGGTCTGGATACAAACGGACTGTCTCAAATTCTCTCTGTCCCACATCATGTCATCAGTCAATCCTCTATTTGAGGCTTTTTCATTCGTTAAAATTTTGTAGCAATTTCTGGAGCCTAGGCGCTCACCAACCAAATGCTCTTTCTAACGTGTGGATCTTAGTGCTTTAGTCACCGGTTGGTCAATTCCTCAAACAACCCGGACACAACGCGGGGAATACACTGATACTTGATACACCGTGCTAGCTCTATAGAAGTTTAGTGACGCATCAGATGAGGCGTTCAATACAAGGTGGTAGCAGCTGTTGACTGTTGTTAAATTACTCCAGGAATATCTGGGTGGAAAACTGGGACAACACCTTCACTAGAAAGTCCTATATACATGGAAGTTATGACTGAGCGGATGACCTTGAGTGAATTTGAAGGGCAAGAATTTCTCCACCCCGTGGTCTCCAGGAGTAAATCTTTCAAAGCTTCCTGTACAAGTCTGGGAGAGAAAAGGAGAACACTGCAAGTGAAGAATGGAGAGAAAGGAGAGCTGCAGCAATATTGAGATGCTCTTGACATTTGCTGAATTCACTAGGAATGCTAAACTAATGGCCTAACAACCAAGTACTGAACTCGTGCTTTCTTATAGCTATAATGTTGTGCTGAACATTTATTATAATTATTTTGTGTAGAAATTCGCACCTGGTAACCAAGCTGATCACAGTTGAAATCCTTGTTTCTACCCTACAACCCGTCCTACTATGTTCTTTTTAAATGACGGATAAAATCGTGCAACAAAGTCAACCCGAATCAAAACGCGACGATTCGGTTCTTTTGATGTAAAACACCCGAATCTTGTTTCTCATTTACAGCATATCTAGCTCTGTTCTGAGAAATGTTCAATAAATATTGATGGTGCGCAATGGTTTGCTGTCTCAGACGTTACATCAAAGGTTTGTGCTTATTCCTGACTTGGGAATAGATTTACCGAACTCTGTAACTGTTTCATCAGAGGCGACTAACGCACTACTGATGAAACTGACAATCCACACAGTATTGACTGCGTTTATGGTGTCATTCGCACAAAGAACCGGTATATTGGATATTGGTTAATGCAAGTAGTTCTAGCTATCGTCCTTGGGTTGAAGATGCACATTATATCGTGCAGGATATCATGGTGATATCTTTGATGCCATCATATATATATATATATATATATATATATATATATATTATATATATATATATATATATATATATATATATATATATATTATCTATATATATAGCTTTATTTCACCTCTCAGGTAGCAAGACAAGAAACGAATACAATACAATCATACAAGTAAACACAAAAATAACGTTGACAAGAAATCAACGCAAGCATACACTCAATCAATCAACTCAAAATTAATAACTAAAAATTAATTAAATGATTTCTAGCGATCGTTCAAAGTAGTTTCGCAATAATGACTTCCAGTCAAGTCTCTCCATCTGGAAGCTCTCTGGCAAGATACAGTTACTACTAACGTTCACGCAGTATTCATTAATTAAAGGCAACAACTCTCCATTGAAACAATTAAAGTATTTACAAGTGTTATCAGAAAGACACAATTTTCTCAAAAAATTGAATCTTCTATTTGCAATCTTAAGTTCAATCGGAAATTGACCTGAAAAATAATTGACATGGCTTAATGGTGTTTTTGTCTAAAGTACGAAATAACTTGCTAAACAATTGAGAATAAGCATTTTCTAGGCTCTGAATCAGAGACTTTGACATTTCTACACATTCAGAACCATATAAAATGGATTGTTAATATTTGAGCTCTGTAACGCTTCAGTAGCTCAACGCTTAATTTTAACTAATTTTAAATCACCATATATATATATATATATATATATATATATATATATATATATATATATATATATATATATATATATATATATAGCTCATCAAATATATATAGCTACCAATAGCTGTATAAATATATATAGAATTTCAAAGCCACGCCTTCCTGATTTGTCACATATTGATTGACATAAATATAGTCTCATTGACCTATAAATAGTTCCAGTTTAATTCTATTAATGGACACCACATCAAATCTTTTGTGCGACTCTGTGTGTGGACAGGCGGTTAATTCACTTGACATTATGTAGCGCTGGCCGTCCCATTACATCTCCACATTAGATATGTTATAATTGCATAGCTACATTTGATGTTATAATTGCATAGCTACATTTAATATGTTATATTAGATGAGTCTATTAATAGGAGGTCATAGAAGGTAGAATGGAAGGAAAAGAGGCAGAGTCAAACCGAGATTAGATTTACATATATATATATATATATATATATATATATATATATATATATATATATATATATATATATATATATATAGATATATATACTACATATATACATGTATATATACTGTATATATATACAGTATATGCATAACAGTCGTTTAATTTCTCATATCCATTAAGCCTCATGTGTTCCTATATAGATATATATATATTTACATGTATATACATGTTTATATATATATATATATATATACATGTATATATATATATATATATATGTATATATATATATATATATATATATACATGTATATACACATGATATATATATATATATATTATATATATATATATATATATATACATATATAATTATCCTATATATATATAATATATATATCTATATATATATATATATATATATATATATATATAGGAACACATGAGCGCTTAATGGATATGAAGAAATTGAACGACTGTTATGCATTCATGATGCTCGGTTCTGGATTTCGGACATTTGATAATAAATGTAGGAATGCTTTTATGAAGGAATTTAAGATATTAGCGTTTTATTATTTTATTTTGCGGAGATTTTCGCTTGGTTATTGTTTTATGGATAGATCAAAGCGAAGGTGATGTTATTCGGTTGTGCTAATCGTTTTTTCCAATAATTCTGGAGCAGTTTAGAAAAGCTTTCACTGCCAATCAATGCGTGTAAAGAGAGCAGATCTCTTTGCCCCACAGTGTCTATTTTCTATCTGAGAAATATGTTCTTATATAGAGGAATGCCACAATACTGGAGCATGTTATGAGCCACAGGTTAGTGTAGGAGCAAATCATTGATGAAAAAAAGGTTTTTTTTACGTTTTTTTATATCTGTTAAAAACGCGTATTTTTACATTTTTTATTTTTTATAAAATAAAAACGTAAAATGAACGTAAACCGTAAACGTCAAACGCAAAATTAAGACAAACACTGTGATCTCACCTCTAATTATTTCAACTGTGAGCCAAAACAGGAAATTGTAAGAACATTTTATGTGGCTGTATGTGACCTGAAAGTATTTGTTTATATTTGTATGGAGTCTATGGAATATACTTTAGAACTTTAGATCAAGTCTAGTTGTAATAAAATTGTTTAGTGTTATGGAATGAAGGCATGGTAATATATATGCAAGCCTACGTGTACGCTACTAACGTTTTTTCAACGTTTTTTTACATTTTTAATATTTTTGGAAAAAACGCGTTGTTTAACGTTTTTTATTTTTGGTAAGAACGATTTTTTCATCTATGTAGCAAAGAGCTGTCAATACTGGAGCATGTTATGAGCCACAGGTTAGTGTAAGAGCAAAGGGCTGTTTTAGTTTGGATCTGTCAAGGAATTTAGATAACAAAGGCAGTAAACGGCCGTTATAAGCTTATTAATTAAGGAGTTGAAAATTGCTAGATTAAAAGTCCAAATTTATAATAGCGGGAACGCTATGTTACAATTAGGCTGCTTATCATATCTTTATGTCATGGGCGTTTCTGATACCATAGGTAAACGGTGAAATAGGACGTTAAATCATTGGAGTATAATAGCATTGTATAGGAGGGTCTGTAAACATGGTCTCTCGTAGTTTTTTTCTCGGTAGATTTGACGGATATAGTTCAAGCAAGGCGCGGTGATACCGTCAATCAATGAGACTGAAATAAAGGTGTTTTTGTTGCAGGTATATTCCTGGAAATTCATTGATTCGAAAGAATTTTTCACTGAAGTTAAAAGATGTAATGTTAAATGTGGGGCCACATCACAGCTGAGTGTGATGTTACAACTGGGAGTTTATGTCACCGTTAAGTATTATGTTACCTGTAGGATTACATGCTTTGGACTGATTTTCTGGATTCTGGAATTTGCACCGTTTTTGGACCTTCTTTTTGCTCGCCGGCTTGATTTTGTCTCAATAGTGCTCAATGTTGTCATTGATGACTGTAGCACTCTAATTGTTGTTATTATTATTATCACATTTAAATATAATTTTCTATGTGATTATTTGGAGGATTTAGTCAACATTGATCTCATATCTTTTGATTTGTTTTCTTGGTATTGAACTTGAACATAATTTTGTATCTTTGTATTTTGTGCTTGGGCTTGGCTTTAGTTTGAGAGTGCTCGATGCTGTCATTTACGACGGTAACACTGCAGTTGTTGTTGTTGTTGTTGCTCTTGTCAATTGATTTCCTCCTACCTATCTAACCTTTCTCTCAGAATTAGTTTTTCGTTTACCTTAAACAGTCGATTGTTTCTCTGCTGTTATAAAAATCAATCTCTTTGAATTGAGAGCTCTATCTATCGACCTGCAGCCAATGTGAATTTCTCATAAAAAATTCTTCAAAACTCGCCTGTGTTCTTTTTTCCAACATTTTCCATATTCCACTTCACTGATCCCACACAATCCTTATGAAGGAAATATCAATCCATTGAAGCCTCATCCAGTTTATTCATTTAGATACTATTTCAACAACAACAACAACAGCAGATATGTAAACAGTAAATATGTAAACAGTAGATATGTAAACAGTAGAGATGTAAACAGAGAAGAATTAAACAGTAAATATATAAACAGTAGATATGTAAACAGTAGAGATGTAAACCGTAAATATGTAAACAGTAGATATGTAAACAGTATATATGTAAACAGTAGATATGTAAACAGTAGATATGTAAACAGTAGATATGTAAACAGTAGATATGTAAACAACAGATATGTAAACAGTAGATATGTAAACAGTAGATATGTAAACAGAGAAGGATTATCAGGATTGAGCGAGTAATGAAGCGGTTCAAAACTTCCTGAAATTGTTTTGAGTCTTTGGCGGTGTTTTTTATGACTGCACTTGATTGCAAAGTACAATTATAATATAAAATTGCTCTAATTTCAAAACACTTCTCTTTGGTAAACCTTCTCATCTTTTTGATCTCTTATTCCCTTATCAATCTTCTCGTAAACTCGTAAACTTCGTTCTTCTGATGCCAAACTTCTCAGAATTCCAAATACTCTCACCTCATTAGGTAGACGATCATTTTGTTTTTCGGCTCCTACTGTTTGGAAATCTCTGCCTCCTGATCTTCGCTCATGATCTACTGTTTCCATTTTCTGTAGTAGGTTGAAAACACATCTCTTCTCACCATAGAATTCTTTGGAGAATCGATTTAGAGTGACGTCCCTGACATTGTCTTTGTATTGGGAAACGAACGTTAGAGGTCTATGATTATAGTTCATCCATATCGATTTTATGCTGTGCACTAATAAAGTGCTAAGAATTTAAGAAGAGAGAGAGAGAGAGAGAGAGAGAGAGAGAGAGAGAGATAGAAAGAGAGAGAGAGAGAAAGAGAAATGTCTCAGAACGTAATGTATTGGTTGTATTGGTTGTTGTATCGATTAGCTCATCGACACTTGAGCATTTGAGACGTTTTATGAGGAGAATTCAATAACACGGTAAATCCTTTGTGTATCTCTGTATCTCCCTCTGTCTCTCTCTATCTCTCTCTCTCTCTCTCTTTCTTTCTCTCTCTCTCTTTCTCTCTCTCTCTCTCTCTCTCTCTCTCTCTCTCTCTCTCTCTCTATCTGTCTGTCTCTCTTTCTCCCGAACTAGTTTGAATTGTAAAAAAGCTGGTAAAGCTAAGGTTAACGTCAGTTTCCATCAATCGAAAGCGATGTCAGTGACTGGCGAGCACAGGATTTTAATACCGCACATACTGATCCGCGGTTGATTATCTTACCGACTTCGCCACTGGCTTCAACCAACGAAAACGTCAATGTTCAGATGCACAAAGTCTCTCTTCAAAAAGACTCGATAAACTCGAGCTACCGTTACAAAGACTATGTTACATTACTCAGCACAATTTTAGCCTACAAGACCACTTAATTTAGGCTCCATTTAACTAATATTTTTGTTTGTGGGTTTAACGTCAAGGGCAGAAGCCTGAAGGGATTCTCATAAAGACGTCAGGTGTTCATATATGAGTAGCAGCGCCCCATTCTACTAAGTTTGAGTAGGTTTAACGTTAAGGTCAGACGCCCGAAGAGCTTCTCTTCAAGACGAATAACCCATACCATTGTCGTGGTTGAGCAAATTACTGACTAACAGAAGAAAAGTAACTAAGGTAGGTTGTAGTGTGTTTAACGTCAAGGTTCAGAAGCACAAGACTTCTCTTCAAGACGACTCGACACAATCGAGCTACCGTCACAAAGATTAATGTAACAGTAAGTTGTTGGTAAGTCACTAGTATGTAACCTATCGGTGCTTGTAAAAGCTTTTTTAGCAGTATCTAAAAATGAATAAAAATTTAAAGATAAAAAGCAACTATAATGACATTATTATGTTTTAATATCGTCGCCATTCGCGAAATAAAGGTGTGTTTTTTCAATTTAGCTGTTTGTATAATTAGGCAGCGTTCGCTCGGCTCTACGCTCTGGTATATTAGTAATAACTACCGGGTTATATACGGCTCGTTGTTATTTTCGTAATTGCCATAGCGATATTGTGCAATGCACAGCTGATGGCTTCTGAAGTGTTAATTTCACGTGAATGACTTGAGTTTATTATAATAATAAAGCTGGTTAGTTGGATAGGACACATTGGAGGGGAAGGTCTATTAAAAGAGGTCATATAAGGTAGAATGGAGGGATATAGAGGTAGAGGTAAGCCGAGATTAGGTATGTTAGATTATTTAAAGATCCACGCATATGTGGACATGAAGATGGAAGCGGAAGACAGAGAAGCGTGGAGGCGTTATGTACCATGGACTTGCCAGTAGGCAGAGCACTAAGAGATAGAGTATCTGTGGTTTCCCGTTGCCTTCCTTAGTCTTATAAAGTGGCAGTCAAATGTATTTGTGGGTGGTTTCGTTTAACTTAGAAGATCGTCAGATATCCCTGAAGTTTTAGGCTTTTTTGTTAGAACAAAACAAATAATAGGTCAAACTTTTGCTTTCTTTGCTTTTAAAAACTAAATTTTCAGCCAAAACGATTGATTCTCAGTGACAAGATTACGTGCTAGGGACAGCTTTCTACATTACATTTCTTTCTACATTTTACTGATTAATTATACATTCACAATACATCTCTATTCCATATTCTATTGTTAGACTCTGGTTTTTTGTAATTACACAATTGAAGATCTGTACCAGTCTGGGCATGTACTGTTGCAGCAAGCCGCTCTCTACTGCAGGCTTTCGACAGTTTTCTTTCTTTCTATAGCTTCTTTCTTTCTACAGCTTTCTATTAATTCAATGTCTTCTCTCGACCTACTTGTATTGTTTACTCGACAGTGGGCGGAAGTGATTTCCTTAATGATATGTAGGTCTAGATCTTTGCGCTGGTTGTGGTCTTTGAGTGCGTCGCTAAGTGAATATCTATTGATCATCAATGATCTACAGTGACAGATATCGACCACTGCATATTTTTGGTGATTGATTGACTGATTGATTGACTGACTGTTGGATTGCTTGATTGATTATTGATTCAAGTTGCCACCAATATCAAAGATTTATTTAATTTACTCTGAATTCAAAAATACATTATTTTAACTATGTTTAATTTTTGTTAATATTTTGAAATGTAGCTATGGCAAAATCATGACATTTAACAACATAACACTTAACTATAACAACATTTACAATATAACAATTGCAAAATTTGATTGATTTCTATATTTCCTGAGTTTACAAGAAATCGTATAGTAGACTCATAGTATGCCTGAGCGGTTTCTAATAAAAGGAATTTAATTTTAGTCGGTAAAGTTATTTTATTATCACAAAATTGTTAACGATATATCAGCCTCTGTCTTATCTTAGATTTCAAGTATACCTTCAATAGATCTTTTCGGTAATAGCTATAAATAGAACATCGGGGACACCAAATGTAAACAGTGGACAAGAAAACGTAAACACTGCATAGAATAGCATTGAAATGTACTAGTTCCTCATAAAATTTCTAATACAAGTTTTCTTTAGAAATTTTATTTACTTTACAACCTACTATAAGGATATTAGTTAAAGAATGACTTAACATTTATAGTTTAACTCTGACACCCATTATAACGATATGCATGCATTATAAGTAAGTCATAATGTAGACCCATTACATTTACATGTAAATATATGTATCAGATGTCAACATAAACAAACCAGTGTTAACATGCAATACAATATGTTTTCAATTACCGAACTGATCTATTAATTGAATACACGCTAAATCAATTAATGCACATGTTAATTCAATATCCTGATAAATTTTCTCTGCTAATGTCAATACTCAAACCAACACTTTGTCAATAAACATGTGCATTGAACCTTCGGTATATTTTCCAACAAGTGTCTCATTAACTCTGATCGATTGATCGATTGATTGATTGACTAGCTGTAGGATATATTAAATACTATTAATAAATTCATGAATGAATTAAGCATCTTCTTTCCTTGAATCCCAGTTTGGATAACGTGGAGTTTAGACACTTGTAGCAGCCTAGGCGCTGACCTACCGAATGTCCTCTCTGACGTTGGTCTGAATCTTAGTGCTTTGTAGATTTTTACGACACGTATAGTTTACGGTTGTTATATTCTTCAGAAACCCGGACACAACGCGGGTTAAATTTCTCGAAATATTTCGTTAAAAATTTCGTAAAGCTTGCATCAATTATATCTGTAAATTAATAAATCTATCAATCATTCAATTCATCCGTGCCAGGTGTTAACTTTAGGTTCAATATATGGCGTCAGTCTAGTCATTGAGGCATGAAGGCAATAGAGCGGTACTGGTTCAGTAAATGGGCTGAGTGAGTCAATGCGAGGAGTCAGTGAACAGACTTGATTAGAGCTTATTATTTAGTGTTCTACGTAAAGATTAACTTATTAAAGTGTCGACAGTGGGCGACAGTTGGTCACACGTGATCTGTGTTACACAATGATTTGCTAGGTGCGTGAATGATTTACAGATTGATTCAGTGGGCGAACTGACTGATTGATTGATTTCAACATTCTCTAGTAAGCGTAAGACTTACCTTTTCCCACCGCAGACATATCAATCTACCCTGACCATTTTTGATCACCGGACTGGCTTTCGTTTAGGACCTTAATTTTCCTCAGCACATTTCTTTTGCAGATTGGTCTGTATAAATTTATCTGTAGTGATGTGTGCTGTGGGGACGTCCCTAACAAAATCCATGGATAAGGAAACGGACGTTAAACCTTTATTATTACTATTATTATTTTCTGATTTCATGAAAAATTGAAACAGTGATTAACGCGCTCTGATAGATCTATTTATTAACTGACAGATGAATTGATTGGTTTACTCATTTAATGATATAAGGAATTACAATTAGGGATATAAACAGTGGTAGTGTATTGACTGGAAGGCTTTTCAGATTAACGAATGACTCAGTCAGGTCAAATCTGAATAACAACGCAATTAGAGTGCTATGATCGCTATGACAACAGCGAGCACTATGAAATCAAATTCAAACCCGTAAAAACAAAATCCGGAAATCCAGTCTAAGTCAATCAGTGGATGTAGCTGTGGTATTTTAATAATCTAATTAGTGGTTGTTGTTGTTGTTGTGTTGTTTTAATAACCCAATTAGTGGGTGGTGTTGTTGTTGTGTTGTTCTAATAACCTAACTAGTTCATGTTGTTGTTGTTGTGTTGTTTTAATAATTTAATAAAAAGCTTGTTCTCTGTTGTAGATCAGTTCTGAATGGCAGGTGGTCAGTGTCAGCCCAGATGTTGAGCGGTGAGGGGGAGTCCATCAGTCACAGCAACAGTTTCAACATGGGCGGGGGCGGCAGAGCGGTCAGGCCCAGTCGACTGAGCGGTGCGGGGATGGGGGAGGAAGCCGGGCGGCGCTCTTCGAGTTACTTACAAAATCTTCGTGAAAACTTCACATCAGCGATAAGCGAGATACCCAGCCGAAGCGATCTAGCGAAATATCGCCAGAGTGCTACCACGCTATCAGAAAACAACACCCCAATGCAACATCTCTCAGAAAATGGGTTTGAAAACACCCCGACAAGCCCACAAGGAGGGTCCGCTGATAGCGCAGTGTTCTCGACCCCTCTTCTACGACCCCTAAGACCTGGGAAGAGTCGCTTCATAAAAGTCTTTCCAGAAATAGCTGAGGTGGACGCCGTGATAAAATGGTACCACTGCGCCTTCTGGAACGACATGCTTTTCCAGGGTTTTCTCTTCGTCACGTCCAATTACTTCTGCTTCCACTCGAAGCTGATGGGAAGGAAGCGCCTGGTCATTCCAGTGGGTCAGGTAACGGGTATCAGCAAGAAGAAGACGGCCCTCATCATTCCAAACGCTATAGGCGTCACCACGACCTCTCGAAAGTTCCTCTTCGGGTCGCTGATGTCACGTGACAGCACGTTTGATCTGATGGTGGACGTGTGGCGGCAGAGTCAGGCCTCGGGTGATGTGGTTGATAAGAGGTTATCGGACAGATCCACGACGAGCAATCAGACGTACAGCAGTGATGATTGCGCCACCATAGCTTCTTCCTCCTCTGAGTCACACCCTGGGTCCCGCAGTCACAGTCTTGCCCCGCCCACTGCTCCGCCCACTGCGTCCTCTCTCGACCAATCACAGGACTCCTGGCGGGGGAACGGGTGGGTGGGGGAGGGTCAGTGCGGGGGAGGGGGGAGCGACGAGTTAGATGACACGAGTGAAGAAAATATCAACGGCGGTTTCAGCAGTACAGCAACTATACTAGGTACTTATAGTTTACTTACTGTCAGCTTACTAGGTACTCTATTTTAGTTACTGTCACTATACTAGGTACTTCAGTGTACATACTGTCAGCATACTAGGTACTTATCACCATACTAGGTACTTCAGTTTACTTACTGTCACTAAAATAGATACTTCCATGTACTTACTGTATGTTTTGATGGTACGTACTTTAGTTTACTTGTGTCACTATACTAGGTATTTCAGTTTACTTATTGTATGTCTTTATGTTAGATACTATAGTTTACTTGTGTCACTATACTAGGTACTTTAGTGCACTTACTGTCGCCATACTAGGTATTTTAGTGTACTTATCTACTCTTTATGTTAGATACTGTAGTTTATTTGTGACAGTATACTAGGTACTTTGGCTTTCCTAATTTTTCCCTTCGTTTTGTATTGAGGTTCACTTACTGCTTCCATGTGTCATGTGTAAAACTAGAATAAAAACTGATGGTTATTAACTTTTTTTATTCCATTGATGTTTGGTACTTTTGTTTAATTACCCTCTTCAAACCGTATAGAGTTCTTTTGTTTACTTTAAGACTCCAAGGAGCCCATTGCTGTTGAGGCTGCCTTTTTCTTATAAGCGGTGAATTGTTGCTAGAAAACGGTGTTTACTGTGAATTATGAAAGAAATATTTCCGGTATAAAATCATGATAGATTAATTGATTATTTATTTGAACTACTGTTTGCTTGTTACAGGAGATATCGTACAGAAGCCCGTCTCTTACACAGTGGATATGATTACAGGGTTCAGAAGGTTCGTTCGTCTGAATATCACCTACAAGTTACAAACCAAAAAAATCGCCTTAACCTCCATTTCTTTAATTCCCTTTATCTTGGACTGATTTTGTGAATTTTGAAATTTTCATCGTTTTTGGACATTTCATTTTGCTCGCCGGCTTGATTTTGTCTCAATAGTGATCAATGTTTTCATTGATGGCTGTAGCACTCCCATTTTTATTGTTGTTATTATTATTATTATTATTGCAATGTCTATTGTTATTAGAATGTCTCAATAGCGCAATGGTTGGAGGTGTAGATAACGTCATGACGGTTTAAATGACAGATCCCGAGGTGAATTGAACCCTCGTGGGTTCGAATCCCAGCCGCGCTGATCTGAGAGTAAAATCTCGGACAGTCACTGGACTGGCTACACGGAAAATGGACTAAATTGCCTAACGGATATAAGATGTGGTATTAAAAGTGATAGATATCAACGTAGTTGATCATTTCACTATAATGTGGGTTATTATATTATTATTACAACTTACAAAGGTTTAATAATTCCTGATTGCATACTGCCAGGTTCGAGAAAATACTGTTTTTTTTTTTTTTTTTTATTCGCTTATTAGGGATCTCCCATTCGATCTATCAAAAATTATTTAAAATAAATCTGTAGTTTATCTGAAATGCTTTCAAAGGATAGGATGCGCTCAGGGGGTCAGGGGGTAAGATAATATAAATGGAAATGAAATTATAACAAAAATGTGTTTTACTAAAGTGTAGCATAACTAGTAAGTATCAAATATAAATATAAATCAAAATAGTAGCTTAAGTAAAATATTATATAAATTTATTGCAAGAAATCAATGGCACATGAAAATATAAAACATATGTATCTAGCACTTTTGTGTTGTTGTTGTTCTTAGCCTCTCTCCTAGTCACGTGATGCTGATATGTTGTTGTTGTTGTTAGCCTCTCTCCTAGTCCCGTGATACTGATATGTTGTTGCCGTTGTTGTTGTTGTTGCAGCCTCTCTCGTACTCACGTGATGCTGGGTCTCTCAACCATTCTGTAAGTCTTCTTATTTCTTCTCTTCTCTGATAATTATCAATAAACTTTTACGAAGTCAATGGAAAACTATCTCTAGGATAATTTTCGCCTTGCTGAATGAGTATTGGGTCACATAAAGAGATTCAATGAAGTATTTTTGTTTAATGGGTTAATTAGGAATTACGGCTCTGTATGAGATATGCCTGTAATTAAATATAATTTAACTTTAATTTTTTTAATGAAACCATTAGATCTTTCTACATATATTTTTCTATTTCTACATTTCTATATGTTTCTCTATTTCTCTATTTCTCTATGTTTCTGCTAGAATCGCTAAGTATGTGTGTTTGTATGTCTCAGAGTTCTCTTTCTCCTATTCTCTGCCATGCTGCTCGCCTACAAACTTCTTCTCCTTCAATCCAGAATTCATTCCGTCTCAAATTTAGAATGGGGGGACAGCCCGCCGTCCAGTCAGCGGGGGGATGACCCCCCATCCAGTAAATATTCTGATTCGCACCCCTCAGCGTCTCCCCCCTCCCCCTTCAAAGAGGCTCCACCTGGTGACGACTCTCAGGATTACAAAGGGTTAGGAGCTTAGGAATTCATTTAAATAATCGATTTATTTTTTTAAATTAATCTGAATTCATTTAAATAATTAATTTATTTAAATTAATCTGAATTCATTTAAATAAATAATTTATTTAAATTAATCTGAATTCATTTAAATAAATAATTTATTTAAATTAATCTGAATTCATTTAAATAATTAATTTATTTAAATCAATCTGAATTCATTTAAATAATTGATTTATTTAAATTAATCTGAATTCATTTAAATTACCGATTGATTTATTTAAATTAGTCTAATCGATTGAGTTATATAAAGTAATCTGAAATCATTTAAATTATTTATTTATTTATTTAAATTAATCTGAATTTATTTAAATAATCGATGAAGTTATTATGTTAAATTAATCGATACTTTTAAATATTTATTTTAACAAATTTATAATTATTTTAACGAAATATACAAAAAACTCCTAATGCCGATTTATTTAATTAAGAAAAATACTTTATTACTAGCTAGCTTTGTATAATAAAGCTTTATTGCATGATATTGTATGAGGGATTTGTTCCTATTCTCTCTCTCTACTGGCAGATAACATTGATGCAGATGCTTTACGTTGGTGATATTTTAAACAGTGCAACAGTGTGTGTATGAATGAGCCGCTGGATTGTTGGCATATTGACGACTGGCTGGAGCCAGTGGCGATGTTGGTTATTATTTGACCAGGGATCAGTATGTGCGTCGTTCAAATCCTGGGCTCACCCGTCATTGCACAGTGTAACGTGTATTTATATATGTGTGTGTGTGTCACAGTGTAACGTGTATTTATATATGTGTGTGTCACAGTGTGACGTGTATTTATATGTGTGTGTGTCACAGTGTAACGTGTATTTATATATGTGTGTGTGTCACAGTGCAACGTGTATTTATATATGTGTGTGTCACAGTGCGACGTATATTTATATGTGTGTGTCACAGTGTGACGTGTATTTATATGTGTGTGTGTCACAGTGTGACATGTATTTATATATGTGTGTGTCACAGTGTGACGTGTATTTATATATGTGTGTGTCACAGTGTGACCTGTATTTATATGTGTGTGTCACAATTGTTGTTATTGTTATTGTCACAGTGTGACGTGTATTTATATGTGTGTGTATATGTCACAGTGAGACGTGTATTTATATAAGTATGTTTGTGTGTATGTCACAGTGTGGATGATAATGAAAGCATGGAAGAGATTGTTGATCAGAGAAATGAAGATCATGTCTTGCTTATTGACAAGATCAACAGAGTTCTACAGTCTCACATTATCATACTGGATCAGGTTCAGTGATTTAACTCATTATCTTCTCTCTCTCTCTCTATCTCATACACACACTCTCTCTTTCTCTCAAATGTTCTGCCTATCACATGATTTTATATATAATGTTATGCTTAAGGTACGGATTTATATTCGCAGTCTCAATGTATGCCTTTCGAGATTGTTTTCCAGTCAACAGTTTTCCTCAGTCTTTGCCTAGTCATCTCTTTCGACACACCCAGTTTTCGGTTGACCGAATCTTTAGTGGTAAGCACACAACACGAATCGAAACCCTACCGACATGGCTTTGCAGTGTTCGTGTGACAGAAACATTTGTTCTATTTAACACCCTAACTTAACGCTCTAGTTTTATATTTATTCAATCATCATTTTGTCGAACTTGTCTGGCTGTTTGGCTATTCTGTCTTTACATTGTGTCGAACTTAATAGCATTTTGTCAAACTTAACGCCCTAGTTTTATATTTATTCTATTTTTACATTATGTCGAAGTTAGCACCATAATTTACATATATTCTAAATTTACATTATCTATGGTTTAGATCGGAGATGCGCTTAGAGATCTTTCACAGTTTACCTCCAGTCCTTGCTCCTTCTCGTCCTGTCAGGGTCGTCCCCAACATTCGTCACACGGATCTCAAAACACAGGGTTAACAGATATAAAAGGAGAAACGTGACTGGTCCGCGGCTTCTCCAATGACTGCGCCCGTTATAACTTGCAATATTTTCTGTTTTGTTGTTTTTAATACTTAATACTAAGGGTGGTGTAAGAGATTGTTTTCATGAATTACATCTAAGGACTTTGTTAGCCGGCTCTCACTGCCTTTTATCCCAGTGAAACACTTTTAACTATTTACTTGCCTTTATCGAATGTTAGCAAATATTTGGTGAATGTTGTGTGTATTTTTATATTTGAAATTTTAAAAGTGATATTTTTGTAAATCTGATAGTGAATTAACTTACAGCATTGTATCGTATTCTCCTAAAAGGTTTCACTTGATCTGAGTGCTGAATGTAATGGCCTGCATTTGAACTAGAGTATGAGGGGAAGAGTAGAAGAGATTAGTGATATGATCAGCATATGGGGTGGGGTGTAGAGAGAGAGAGAGAGAGAGAGAGAGAGAGAGAGAGAGAGAGAACGCCATGTTTATTCGTAAAAATGGTAGATTAAAAGAGATTATTGACATCATGATCATCATGGTCGATTGGAGCAGATTAGAAGAGGTTAGTGATATTCCATGGACCTGCCAATAGGCAGCGCACTTAGATATATATATATATATATATATATATATATATATATATATATATATATATATATACAATCAAGGTGTGGGGTGGAGATTAGTGAGGATAGTGCGGAAAGTACTTATACTACTCATCAATTCATTTGTGACGTGTAACTTTTCTGAACATTTCGATCTTGAATTTACTGTTCAATAAACTTAATTAACTTGCAATTACTTGTAAGTTACTTAAGTTTATTGAATACTTTATATTTAAAACATTTAAGAGACTTGTCAACTGACTATTGTTGGATTGTTTTTGTATTTCGTACTAGAGTTCTCTACAAATAATACGGTAAGTGTCATCTGTCGATTTAATTATTTTAAATGAAAAACTGGTGACATCTTTCTGTGGAAATTATTTCAAATGAACGACAGGTGTCATCTTTTGAATGAAATTATTTTACTTCGAAGGAAACTGCAAACTGTCGATTGAAATAATTTTATTGTAAGATTAATGTTACTTTTGTGGAACGTGTAAACGTTGACTAGTTGAAGCCATTAATTAAAAGAGTCACATATCCTTAGCTATTTTTCCAAGCTACGTTCTGCATAAGGTATGGATAAGGTATAGACTTTGTGAAGTGATTAACTCGTTGATCAATGAGCGCTCTTTATATCGAGTGAGAAATCAAACTGTTGGAGTGTATATGCAGGGCCTGCCTTGGACTAAAGGTCCAAGGAACATTAAGAGAGAGAGAGAGAGAGAGAGAGAGAGAGAGAGAGAGAGAGAGAGAGAAAGGGAGAGAGAGAGAGGGAAAGGGAGGGAGAGAGAGGAGGGAGAGAGAGAAATATCGTATATGATATTTGAACTAGTGAATTTCTGGCTAGGACTATTGTCGATAATGCCTTCAGCATCTTCAACAATACAACCAGTCCAGCTGTAAGATCTCTGTAGATTTATCACTGTAAAAACTATTGCTGTATTATTTAATTTTGTATTTGTTATCGTCTCTCTTTGCATTAAACCTGCGGAATGTTTTATAAAGTGTTACCGTGAGATTTCAAACTTGTCTCAAGTGTCGTACTTCAACGATTAGCTTACCATGTGCATTACTTACGAGTCATCATGTGTATTGTTTAGAGTTATTTCATCCTGCCTGAGTGTTTATTTATCACTGGACCGGCACCGTTTAAGATCTTTTTCTTTCTCTTCAGCACGTGTTTTTTCAGATCGTTTGGGGTGAATCGATTTGTGGTGACATGTGATGGGGGACGTTCCTGACATCATCCTTGTATCAGGAAACGGACGTTAAACCTTTATTATTATTATTTAGGCCTACCATGTGCAGCAGGCATTGTATGCTCACACTTTTTTGATGTATAAGAGTAATTGGACAATGATTTATAGTCAAAGTGAAAAGGAAGTTCTGGAAGAATCGTAGATCCTCTTTCCCAAGTTCCTTAACACAAAACTCTAAGAGTGATATTAAATATTTCGTTCAAAGCGTCAAAGAATTACAATGGAAGGTTTTCCAATAGTATTTAAAAAATGAACCAAATAGTATTAAAAAATAAAATACTAGACCAAGCGTTTTGCTGTTAACATACTATATATTTGTAGAAATAGGGTAAGCTGCAGTCCATGAGAACACCACAAATACTCAAAACATTCCACGTATGTCAGATATGATTGAAGAGCAGCTAATGTAACACAAGTGCACGCACTATGTACGACGTACTGGTCGATAGCCCACAGCATCATGGATGCAATTTATATGAAATGATTGTCACGTTGAAGGCTCAAGACAAATACTGCTCCTTACAGACCACTGTCTCGCTCCATAGGAGCTAGAGAGCGATCAACGAGCTAATCATCGATCAATGAGTCAATCATCGATCAATGAGTCAATCATCGAGTTAATCATCGATTAGCGAGTTAATCATTGATCAACAAGTTAATCATCGATTAACAAATTAGTCATCGATTAACAAATATTCAGTACACTAAAGGCTTATCTGCACGCTATTGAAGCCAATTATAGATGCAAATAGCAGTAGATAACTTGTTGATGGATGACTAACTCGTTCATAGATGATTATACGTATTCATTTTGTCCCTCAGTATCGCTTGAAATAGGAGCACAGAAACGAGTCTAATCTTCACAAGCTACTAGAGCTGTATTACAGTGCTCCCACATCATTTCTCTTAAATCACATTAGCTACTGCAGCAGCAAACTGATTCCTAACAGCTGTCAACGGTTACTATGACAACGTGACATTGACGTGTACATGAAATGAGCAGAGATATCAACGTCTCTTCTGTGTGCTGATGTACAACACTGTAACAACAACAACAACGACTATGTTACCTATTCACATCTAAACACCATTTTGTTACGTTATTAAATAAGAATGCAATGACAAGAAGCAAGAACTCAAGAAGTGAACTGATCGTCAGTCAATACGTTGATAGTAAATCAAAGCTCTGAGTGGATCACGTGGATCCACTCCCTACACAACAGAGAGGCTCCCGCTTAAATCACAGCACAGCAGTTAGGATGTCTAGACCGCAAGGACATTCAAAAATACCCACACTGTTATTCTCTACACTTTACTATTTAAAACACCAAACATGTATACTTAAATTAACACAATTAATATCAATGGATTTCTAAACATACTTTTATCTAAAGATTAGTAGCAAAAAAAGCACAATTATTAGATAAATTACAATTAAATTATAATTATTTATCTCTCTCTCTCTCTCTCTCTCTTAGTTAATTATCCAACAATGTGACTATGATTAGAATGCTACTGTCGACTATGACAACATCAAGCTCAATTACAAGTCTCTCAAATTATCAACCACGAGTGACCAGGTAAGAGATTAAAAGTTCATCTCGCTCTCAAATTACAGTTAAACACAAAATAGTAAAAAGTTAATGACTTCTCATTAATGCAATTCTAATTTAATGTATTTAACATTTATACAAGTCAGTAATTAACTCCGAAAGTTAATATTTTCTTCAGAGAGTTTCATTTAATTTCATTTAAGAGGGTGGATGAATTAGCAATGAGAAAATCAGACAAAAAACAAAATATTGTTGTGTTTGGATTCATGAATCATTCTTCCTGGACAGTGAAAGTCAGTTGTACGTTGTTGGGAAAAATGTGTCGAGCTTCATGGAGATTTGAAATGTAGATAAACCATGTAACAATTTTTATCCTGATTTGTTGTTTTGTCTGCATTTCTCTATACTTATTGATCAACCCTCTTATACATAATCTCTAATTAGTTTATTGTTTAAATGACTAAAAGTTTTCGCACTAGACTGGGTAACACAGCTAACCGTTGTTTCCTCGTATGAAAGCGTCACCATATTTGTTCTTGAGTTGACCACTGACGTATTCCTCCGTCTGTTCCAGAGCTATGTTCATGTAGCCGTCCAAACAAGCTAGCACACCTAGACATGATCAATCAATTAATCAGTCAATCAATCAATCAAATACTATGTGACATGTTCATGTAGCCATCCAAACACGCTAGCACACCTACACATGATCAATCAGTCATTCTATCAGTTAGCAAATCAACTAATCAATCAGTCAGAAAATCAATCAATCAATCCATCATTTTATCAATCAGTAAATCAATCAGTCCATCAATCAATCAGTCATTCCATCAGTCAATCAATTAATCAGTCATTTTATCAGTCAATCAATCAGCCATTCTATCAGTCAATCATTCTATCAGTCAATCAATCTATCACTTTCTGCTATGACCACGTATCCAGATCTGAACACACTACCAAACCTACATATATTTAATCAATCAACTAATTACAGAATTTGTCTATTTAGGCAAGATAACATATCTATACATATTAAATGAATCAATCAAACAATAAGAGAAGCTACATATTTAGATTGGCTAACACAATTAATAAAATTAATTAACAAAATTTTTAGTTCAGCTCCTCGCCATAATGCACAGAAAATAAATCACCAATCAAGCAGCCAATCAATCAGCCAATCAATCACCAATCAATCAGCTAATCAATCAGCCAATCAATCACCAATCAATTAGCTAATCAATCAGCCAATCAATCACTAATCAAGCAGCCAATCAATCACCAATCAATCAGCTAATCAATCAGCCAATCGAGCAGCCAGTGACTACTTTATTGTAAGAGATTCCAGTAAAAGGAAAGAACACATTTGAATCATCCAGCTCACAATAACCAAGGCTACATTTACACGTGTACAATAGAATTAAAAGTAGACGTAACCTCTGTAATCAACCCCAGAGTTGAGTTTGACTACAACGGGTCGACCAATGATCTGCTTCAAGAAATCACTCGGCGTCTGCTTACGACTCATTCTTTCTTTCTAGGTCTTTCTCTGTCTCTGTCTCTAACTATCAAGTTAATTCTCTCTCTCCCTGCAATTATGACGTACTACGGTAGTATCTGAAACGTTCACAAATTAGTGTATACAAGTCATGTGTATATAGTATATATATATATATATATATATATATATATATATGTATAACTAAATACACATAAATCGTTGTAATTCAACACAAGAAAGTCTCTCCTGAAAAAAAGCTTATCGATAGAGATACAATAGTCATGCACCAAGCTAACAATTTGTACTATTAGTTTCTTTATCAACCTGCTGCCTAATCTTCAATGAATTGTCAACTAACGATGTGTGTGGAAGTGTTGTGCGTGTACATATTAGGAATATCAACTTATCAAGGTAGGTGATTCTTTCCTTTACATTTTATTTTATATCGAGGTATGACAATTACGACTAGACAGGTGTTACAGTTCTTCAAGGCTTCAAGAACCAGTATTATTAAGTTTAGTTACATGACTTAACATTTTTTCCTTTCCAAATTATGATATTCTTTAATTTAAGACAATGTCACTATTTTGGAATAACTTTCGAATACCTTCGAGGTTATATTCAATACTTTCGGCATTCAGTCTTTCAAGTGGTCGCCCATCCAAGTACTAACTAATACCAACAATACTCGAATTCGTATACAACTCGTCCACACCAACGCGCTGAATTATGGCTTCCCATCTAAATTATCGGCTGCACTACATATAACACAACCCTGTTAAATGCCTTTTATATTACAAAGTATCATAACAACAGATCTTAGAAATAGTAGATAGCATGATGCATTACTATTTCGTTCTATAATGAGATTTGAATACGCATTATTTACAGAGAGCGACAACAGAGTCTATTTACACCGGAAACACTTTTAGTGGGTGAGCTGAAACTTACTGAGCTGAAGTAATCATTTGACCATAACAACATGTAATTATTAAAGTTACAACTCAAATCTCTTTAAAATAAGGTAGCCATGGCATGACTGTAGTTTCATTAATACCAGTTTTGTAACAAGAGCAATTTGATTTCCAGCTGGCTCCATTTAATCGTGAGGGCAAACAAAGCCCCTTTGTCATATGTGTAATTAACAGTAATTTGTGTGATTTCAGTTTCCTTTCACGATATTAGGCCTCTAAACGGTTTTAAGATTGTGTATTGCTGCGCATTTGGGCGTACAAATTCCAGCAATCCGGAAACTAAAGAACGGGGAATATCTTCTAAGAGATTTGAAATAATATTTGTATGTGTTTTGTATTATAGAATAAAGCAGCCAAACAATAGAAATACCAATATAGGAATAATATCTGACACTTCTAAGGTTTTCTTTATTTTATGTTGAAACTAACATGATATACCAGTACAGGTTGCGTCCATGTACACTACTACAGGATGAGTCCATGTATCAGTACAGGATAAGTCCATGTATCAGTACAGGATGAGTCCATGTACACTAGTACAGGATGCGTCCATGTACACTAGTACAGGATGAGTCCATGTACCAGTACAGGATGAGTCCATGAACCAGTACAGGATGAGTCCATGTACCAGTACAGGATAAGTCCATGTATCAGTACAGGATGAGTCCATGTATCCGTACAGGATTAGTCCATGTATCAGTACAGGATGCGTCCATGTACACTAGTACAGGATGAGTCCATGTACCAGTACAGGATGAGTCCATGTACCAGTACAGGATGAGTTCATGTACCAGTACAGGATGAGTCCATGTACCAGTACAGGATGAGTCCATGTACCAGTACAGGATGAGTCCATTTACCAGTGAGTCCATGTATCAGTACCGGATGAGTCCATCTACCAGTGAGTCTATGTATCAGTACAGAATGAGTCCATGTACCAGTACAGGATGCGTCCATGTACACTAGTACAGGATGAGTCCATGTACCAGTACAGGATGAGTCCATGAACCAGTACAGGATGAGTCCATGTACCAGTACAGGATAAGTCCATGTATCAGTACAGGATGAGTCCATGTATCCGTACAGGATTAGTCCATGTATCAGTACAGGATGCGTCCATGTACACTAGTACAGGATGAGTCCATGTACCAGTACAGGATGAGTCCATGTACCAGTACAGGATGAGTTCATGTACCAGTACAGGATGAGTCCATGTACCAGTACAGGATGAGTCCATGTACCAGTACAGGATGAGTCCATTTACCAGTGAGTCCATGTATCAGTACCGGATGAGTCCATCTACCAGTGAGTCTATGTATCAGTACAGAATGAGTCCATGTACCAGTACAGGATGAGTCCATGTATCAGTACAGATTGAGTCCATGTATCAGTACAGGATGAGTCCATGTATCAGTACAGGATGAGTCCATGTATCAGTACAGTATGAGTCTATGTATAAGTGGGTGAATGTACCAGTACAGGGTGAGTCCATGTACCAGTGAGTCTATGTATCAGTACCGGATGAGTCCATGTACCAGTACAGGAGGAGTCCGTGTATCAGTACAGGATGAGTCCATGTATCAGTACAGTCCATGTACCAGTGAGTCCATGTATCAGTACAGGATGAGTCCATGTATCAGTACAGGATGAGTCCATGTACCAGTGAGTCCATATACCAGTACAGGGTGAGTCCATGTACCAGTGAGTCTATGTATCAGTACCGGATGAGTCCATGTACCAGTGAGTCCATGTATCATAAGGTAGTCTTCATGTACCATACATGATGAGTCATGTCAGTCAGGATGAGTCCCATGTACCAGTGGTCATGTCTCAGTAAACAGATCCTGTACCAGGTAGTCCATGTATCATAAGGATTAGTCCATATACCAGTACGGATGAGTCAGTATCATACAGTCCATGTATCAGTACGGGATGAGTCCATGTACCAGTGAGTCCAGTATCAGTACAGGATGAGTCCATGTATCAGTACAGGATGAGTCCATGTACACTAGTACAGGATGGCGTCCATGTACACTAGTACAGGATGAGTCCTTGTACCAGTACAGGATAAGTCCATGTATCAGTACAGGATGAGTCCATGTATCAGTACAGGATTAGTCCATGTATCAGTACAGGATGCGTCCATGTACACTAGTACAGGATGAATCCATGTACCAGTACAGGATGAGTCCATGTACCAGTACAGGATGAGTTCATGTACCAGTACAGGATGAGTCCATGTACCAGTACAGGATGAGTCCATGTACCAGTAACAGGATGAGTCCATTTACCAGTGAGTCCATGTATCAGTACCGGATGAGTCCATCTACCAGTGAGTCTATGTATCAGTACAGAATGAGTCCATGTACCAGTACAGGATGAGTCCGTGTATCAGTACAGATGAGTCATGTAGTACAGGATGAGTCCATGTCAGTGAGTCCATGTATCAGTACAGGATGAGTCCATGTATCAGTACAGGATGAGTCCATGTACCAGTGAGTCCATGTACCAGTACAGGGTGAGTCCATGTACCAGTGAGTCTATGTATCTGTACCGGATGAGTCCATGTACCAGTGAGTCCATGTACCAGTACAGGATGAGTCCATGTACCAGTACAGGATGAGTCCATGTATCAGTACAGGATGAGTCCATGTATCAGTATAGGATGAGTCCATGTATCAGTACAGGATGAGTCCATGTACCAGTGAGTCCATGTATCAGTACAGGATGAGTCCATGTATCAGTACAGGATGAGTCCATGTACCAGTGAGTCCATGTATCAGTACAGGATGAGTCCATGTATCAGTACAGGATGAGTTCATGTATCAGTACAGGATGAGTCCATGTGCCAGTGAGTCCATGTATCAGTACAGGATGAGTCCATGTATCAGTACAGAATGAGTCCATGTATCAGTACAGGATGAGTCCCTGTATCAGTACAGGATGAGTCCATGTATCAGTACTGGATGAGTCCATGTATCAGTACGGGATGAGTCCATGTATCAGTACAGAATGAGTCCATGTATCAGTACAGGATGAGTCCATGTATCAGTACAGGATGAGTCCATGTATCAGTACTGGATGAGTCCATGTATCAGTACAGGATGAGTCCATGTATCAGTACAGGATGAGTCCATGTATCAGTACAGGATGAGTCATGCAGACTGTAGTCATCGGCCTTGGTTCCATAGTGCTCGATGTTGTCATTGATAGCACAGCGCTGTATTAGTCGTTGTACTTATTAACGTAGAGTAATGCTACAGTGTTTAGACATAGGGGTGTATAATAACAGCTAGAATAAGTTATTTCATTGCTGATTTTATTTGCACATTTTACATTAGTACATATGTTTATTTAAAAATTAATCAAGCATCGACAAATAGTTGTGAAAGCAGATAAATCAGCAGACAAAAGTGTGAATCAACATATGCAGCATAAAACAGAAACAAAAATTACATGTAAAATTACGTAGTACATTTCCACTTATTTCATACATTACCAGAACCAGTGGCAATGTCGGTAAGATATTCGACCGCGGATCAGTATGTACGGGGTTCAAATCATGGGCTCTCCCGTCACTGACATCGCTTTCGAGTGAGGAAGCCTACAGATATAATAGCTCTAAAATCATATTGCAAAGCATCATTAGTGAGACAATTAAAAAGATAGTTTAGGAGAGCAATGAAGCGTAAGTTTAAAGTTAATAGGTTATTTGCATGCATCACAAAGTATAATACTATTTATAATAAGATTATGAAGTCATAATACTGTCAATTAAGCAGTGATGTGAACAAGACATTGAGTCTCAAGACCATGACCAAGACATTGAGGCTCAAGACCAAGACCAAGACATTGAGGCTGACCAAGACATTGAGGCTCAAGACCAAGACCAAGACATTGAGGCTCAAGACCAAGACCAAGACATTGAG
The DNA here is from genome assembly GCA_905160935.1 of Enchytraeus crypticus. Taxonomy (NCBI): domain Eukaryota; kingdom Metazoa; phylum Annelida; class Clitellata; order Enchytraeida; family Enchytraeidae; genus Enchytraeus; species Enchytraeus crypticus. The sequence continues at coordinate 31,172 of CAJHZI010000357.1, read as the reverse complement.
GCTCAAGACCAAGACCAAGACATTGAGGCTCAAGACCAAGACCAAGACCAAGACATTGAGTCTCAAGACCAAGACCAAGACATTGAGTCTCAAGACCAAGACCAAGACATTGAGGCTCAAGACCAAGACCAAGACATTGAGAGTCAAGACCAAGACCAAGACGTTTAAAAATGTGTCAAGACCGTCTCGAGACATTGTCTCGTCTCGAGACATTGTCTCGTCTCGAGACGTCACATCACTGCAATTAAGAGTTCATTGGTAACGCTATAATTAGTAAATGGAATATTCAGAAAAAAGCGACGAATTGTACGGGATATTAAACATTCAAACAGATACAGAAAAACTTCATATTAGATGGAATCTAATATATTTATAATTGCCAGTACAATAAAAAAACAAATCACTTTTATTAATGTTACGCTGTAGGCCTACAGTGGGCCTATAGTAAATAAGTAAAGTAAAAGTAAACACGCATTATAGTGAAATGATCAACTATGTTGATATCTATCACTTTTAATACCACATGTTTAATCCGTTAGGCAAATTAGACCATTTTGTGTATAACCAGTCCAGTGAATGTAAGAGATTTTACTCTTAGATCAGTGCGGCTGGGATTCGAACCCACGAGGGTTCAATTCGCCGCAAGATCTATCATTTAAAACTTCATGACGTTACCCCTACGCTATTGAGATGTTCTCTCTCTCTTTGCTACTTAGCAGAGAGAGAGAGAGAGAGAGAGAGAGAGAGAGAGAGAGAGAGAGAGAGAGAGAGAGAGAGAGAGAGAGAGAGAGAACTATGTTTATTGAAGTACACATAGGCCTACACGTATACATACATGCACAAGGTCATCAAAGAGGGTATATATACATTATCTAGTTGACAGCCATCAATCACACAAGAGTAGCCAAACATCCATGTACAATTGAAAATTAGCAAAACATACTAGAGAAAAAAGCAGTAGTAACTAGCCAACGTAGTAGGTAGTTTTTGTATCTCTTATTGAATAAGTTCAAAGATTTAATATTACGAAATTGAAAGGGAACATTACTCCAAATCATCACACAGTTAAAAATATATGATTTGAAGAAAAGCTTGCTATTATTAGAAAAATATAATTAGTGCTCGACAGTCTAGTATTGTAATAACGATTTTGATGGAGAGAATTAATGATGTCATGAATTGCCGTAGACATAATACCGTCAAAATTAATACACTTATAAATTAACTTATCTATGGAAAGTATATATAGTTGCGATACAGGTAATGTATTGAAGTTGGCATATAATTATTTGACATTACAGAACCTGGATTTATTTTGTAGAATTCGTAATATTCTGTTGCAAGAATAGTGCAGAGGCTGTAAAGACTTAAAGGTTGTTTTTCCATAAAGTTCTATACCATATTGAATACGCGATTAAACAAGGGAAAACTACAGATTTTTACGGCATTTCTGAGGTGTATAGTCCCTTCGTATGTAAAACATACCGTTAAAGCTATTGACCTTGCTGACTAATGCATCGATATGACTTTTAAAAGTAAAGGTCTCATCAATTATAATGACCAGAAATTTAGTGATAGAAACTTTACACATTGAACAATTATTTATTTTAACACACATATCATTTCACGTAATGTTTGATACCATCGTCATCTTTAGGGAAAAAATAATATATAAGCCGTCTTGGAACAATTAAATGTTACCCTTTCAGTACTGCCATTATATTCTAAATGAGCTCTTAAATACTGCCATGTATTTTTTAATTAGCTCTTTAAAATTTTGAGAAATTTTTATTTTGCGCGATTTAGTTCTTGCCACATAAATTTTTCACAAAATACTACAGAAAAATTCAATAAAATCATCAAATGTTTAAGTATATTTATGCTAATTTATTAGCATGACATTCTTTATATAATATAAAATGATGTATCTAATAATAGAACAAAACACCATTTTATAGCACTATCTATTCGATAAAATTAAAAAGAAAATCACACAGGTACAATTTCGAAGATTCAAACATCGCATTTCATAATTATCAGTAAATCCATTTAGACAAAAATTATACTTTTCTTGGTTACATTTAGTAAATTACACAATTTCTAAGCAAAATAAAATAATCCTGAGGTGTATAGTCCCTTCGTCTGTAAAACATACCGTTAAAGCTATTGACCTTGCTGACTAATGCATCGATATGATTTTATGAATTTATTTACTACGTGTTATATGCCTGTTCTCTGCATTATTTACCTGACGAAATTCAAATGAAGCAGTCCAATTTCTTATGATTTCCTGTATCTACAGCAGGAATCAGTTAATTAGTGTAAACAGTTAATAGTTAATTAAAAGTTAATGTAAACAGTTAATAGTTAATTAAAAGTTGATGTAAACAGTTAATAGTTAATTAAAAGTTAATGTAAACAGTTAATAGTTAATTAAAAGTTGATGTAAACAGTTAATAGTTAATTAAAAGTTAATGTAAACAGTTAACGTCGGAGCTGATTGTTTGGATAAGCAAATGAGTCAAAAGTAGCGCTGTCTTATATATGCAAGCAGTAAGCTTACAATAGTATCGCTTGTTTCAACTTATTCCGCCTTTTTCTCAGACAATCATCACCGTTGAGGATTTGGATGACGAGGTGTGGACGCAAAGGTTTTTGGAGTTAGCACTTTTTCCGAAACATCTCGGCGTCTCTGGTTGTCGTCATTTATGTCATCATAAATGACGACAGCAACTCGGGCACCTATTCTCGTGCACCCAGCTCCATAATTTCCTCAATCAATCTACCAGCAAGGTACTCAAATGCGCAGTTCAAAAAACGTGGAAGCGAAATATGTCTCTTTCTATTATACAAAAGGAGAGCATTGAGTACAGCTCGCAGCAAAAAGTGAAGGCCTGGCTTCTTGAATCAGCACGATTTTTGACAGCAAAATAAGAATGCAGCAGCTAGTTCGTCTTGTCTACTCCGCATGGATGGTATGATATTGTAAAGGCTGTAATAGAAGGAAGAATGCAAGGGGAAAGAGTTAGAAGAAGACCTAGACATGGGATGCTGGATGATCTGATAAAAAAATTCAAGTATAGAGATGAAAAAGAAAGCTGAGGACAGAATTGGATGAAAGAATTATATATCATGGACCTGCCGTTAGGCAGTGCACTAGAAGAAGAAGACTTCGCACACTCATGGTGTATTCATGGATATGCATTGGCTTCCTGAAATGCTGCCTTAGATCTCGTCCGATATTGAGTTCACTCTGCTGAAGTTTGGCTATATACTGGGATGTCAAAAAATAAATAACAATTGAAGCACAGAACCTCACTGACAAAACACCTTCTTTTCTCGTATGCGGAGACTTGAACCTAGCCAGAGCTCGATACCAGAATGAACTTCGATACTATACATACATCCAGCTAAGCTGCACAATGCAAAAACGTAGACTACTTCTTGAAGTAGGTTTCATACAGGCGACCTTTGTAGAGAAGTGAGGATTCGTGACTCAAAAAGTTCTAGTGTGGCATATTTGTTCCGAAATATATTCTGTACAGCAATTAGAAAGGATCTAATTACCCATGCAAGCGCACATAAAATGTGTATTTCGTACGACTATAGTGTATAATACATGATATTATAGTAAGCCATCTTACTTTACTTCATGATATAACTCACCGCATAAATTTATCCTATGCAGCTTCAGAAATAATAAATTATTACTGATAAAGAACTGAAATAAGATCAATTTGAGTTCATTTTTTGTCATGACAATATAAATTGGAGAGATGTCTTCTTATACTCTTTTTATAATATATATTATTTTTCGTTCTATTATGGTTTTTTATATTTATAATCAAATATTGGAAAATAAAGGTGTTTATCAAATGAAGAAAAGTTTTATAACTTGGGCTGTGAGTGACCGACAATGTATTGTTTGACATGAATAGAAAGCTTGAACTATACTGTAGGCGTTGAAACAAGTCAGTGCTCAGATACTGCAATGTATGGCCTGCTATTTTAATTTAATCAGATCTTGGACGTATATATACGTCTGGCAGTATAGCACTGTGACGTATATACTATATATACGTCCGGTAGGGCTGAAAGAGTTAAACGATTGCAGAGAAACCAACGATTAACTTGTGAGCAGGCCTGGTTAGCAGTTCTTCAAGGTTATTACCGTGCACAAACAGATTGGAATCATAAGCAAATAGCTTTAAGGTAGCATTGGCGCAAGCAAATTGTAAGTCATTAACGTAAATTAAAAATAACAATGGTCCTAGTATTGAGCCCTGAGGCACGCCCATTCTGATGTACTTTATATCAGACGGTATATCTGCTATTAAAGTATATTGCTGTCTGTCAGAAAAATATGATTTTAACCAATTATATGCTTTACCACGAATACCATAATTAGCTAATTTAAAGAGCAAGATACTATGATCGACTCTATCAAAAGCTTTACTTAAATCTAAAGAGATGCCCATTGTTTTACTTTCTCGGCATTTTAATTTGTTGGTAATAATAATAATAATAAATATTAAAGGTTTAACGTCCGTTTCCTCATCCAGGGTTGATGTCAGGGACGTCCCCAACAGCACACATCACTACAGATACAGCTAAATAGTAAATTGAAACAGCTGAAAAACGCAGCAATTGTGGAATGGCCTCCTCTGAAACCAAATTGGGTTTCAGATAAAGTATTGTTAATATTAAAGAAATCAGCCAAGCGTTTGTAGATCACTTTCTCAAAAATTTTACTCAAGTTACTAAGTAGAGAAATGGGTCTGTAGTTAGATACATCATGACTACAACCCTTTATAAAAATAGGAATTACTTTAGCGAGTTTAAAGCTTGTGGGAGAGAAGCCTTGCTCTAAAGATTTATTTATAATGAAAGCAATTGGGTTGACTATTCCGCACCGAGCTGAAAAATTTTACTGGATATTTTATCATGTCCTGTGGCATTACTTTTATTTAGGCTTTGAGTAATATCGAAGATTTCATTATTGATGGTTGGGTATATGAATATTGAATTTGGGATATTTTCAGGAAGGCAAGACTGGTAATCATTAGAAGACTGGTAATCATTAGCAGTCAGCTATCCAGCGTGACATTGCCAGGTGAATGAGATTTGTGAGTCCAGTAAGACTCCGAATAATTGAAAAAGATGTATAGAATATTTCACTTCGTTGTATCGAGATGATTGGATGTAGACTATCTGTTACAGTATACAGTGAATACTTGAGGTCAAACATAGCAGTGATATATCATATACCTACAGACACTGACACCTTACTGGTATCTCTCTCTTTTTATTATCTCTCTCTCTCTCTTTCCCTACCTCCTTCCCTCCCTCCCTCCCCCTCTCTCTCTCTCTATACGTGCACTGTATACTGGCAGGTCCATGGTATATTACGACTCCACTCTCTATGTCTTACGTCTTTCTCCTCATGTCCCCATGCTAGTGAATTTATATTGTTTAACTTTCCAAACCTATGTCTGCCTCTTCTTCTCTTTAATGGAATGATGGAAATGAATGCAATGATCTAAATGGAAGGAATGATGCGTCACCGCAGAGGAAATGTTGCTATTTAGACAGCAGATCTTGTTGAGAGCGTCTAGTAGTCAGCAAGGCTGCCACCTGGGATGAGAGATCTCAGCTCTACATCGTTGTCCACCCTCGCTCTCTCTGGACAGTCAGGATGATGCGCTTCTCGGCACATCCAGTATGATGGGATAGTTCTCTGGTCGTATCCGCTGAGTCCCCCATCACAGTACCAACAGCGAATCCTCGTGAGGTCACCTGTAGCACAGGAACGTATACATGTAGTAGAGTAGCGATTAATCAATCATCACTAACATAATGATCACATAATCACATTTACTTTTAACATCAAATGACACTAAAATCTAATAAGATTCCAAATCCATGTGATCCTATTTATCAACAACTGGGCAATCAAATGGGCCATTGATAAGAGGTTTGACACAGTCACAGAGCTTCAGTGTCTAATTAGTCATTCTCTAAGTCTAAGATTTAGTTAGTTTACATTGGTAAACTCAGGGTATTCCCTGAGTTTACACCCCTGCCCAGTAAATGTTAGTCAAAGCTGAAGAAGGCATAGGGGTCAACCTCATCATAAGCAGAGTCCCTCAAGAATAATGATATATAAAAAGGAATGTAATAGATGATTTAAAGATCCACTCGTATGTGGACGTGAAGAGGAAAACGGAAGATAATGAATAATGGAGGCGTTATATACCATGGACCTGCCAGTAGGCAGTGCACTAAGAGAGAGAGGAAGACATTGGTAAGTTTAGCATTATTTGTAACACTTAGCTTTTTATAACTATATTGAGTAACTTTATCTGTATTCATAATTAGACTATCATGTAATCATAAATACATTGTAAAGCAGTCTTGAAGACCAATTTCGATATCATACTGCTATATAAGTTTCAGTTGCTAATTCATAATTGAAAAATTCCTTGCAATCAAGTAGGATCGATATCTTACCAAATATCTCAACTTATTCAATCAATTAAGTAATTGTTAAATTTCGCAATGAAAGTGGAAAGGTGCGGGGGGGGGGGGGGGTAGGACAAGAATGCGGCAGTTAACAATTATACATTCAACCTCCATGACGAGGCGTTAATGATTGAGGTGATGGAAGGTATTAAGGATGGTAATGATTGAGGTGATGGAAGGTATTAAGGATGGTAATGATTGAGGTGATGGAAGGTATTAAGGATGGTAATGATTGAGGTGATGGAAGGTATTAAGGATGGTAATGATTGAGGTGATGGAAGGTATTAAGGATGGTAATGATTGAGGTGATGGAAGGTATTAAGGATGGTAATGATTGAGGTGATGGAAGGTATTGAGGATGGTAATGATTGAGATGATGGAAGGTATTGAGGATGGTAATGATTGAGGTGATGGAAGGTATTGAGGATGAACTAGTCACTGGAGGTAAATCTGTGAAGACGTGAGGTTTGAAGATGATCAAGTTATGCTTGCTTGTAGTGAAGCAGAATTGCAAAGATTACGAATTGTCTGAATTAGAGATGGGAATCGAACCGAACCCGAACCGAACCGAACCCTAAAATCTAGAATTTGACCGAACCGAACCGAACTCGAACCCAGACTCTGACCGAACCCGTACCGAACCCGAACCCAGACTCTGGTCGAGCCGAACCGAACCCGAACCCAGACTCTGGCCGAATCCAAACCGAACCCTAACCCAGACTTCGTCCAAACCGAACTGAACTAAACTCTTAGAGTTCCTCTCTTCTTCACCAGCCTGCCATTAAATAAAGATATTAAGAACAATACAATTTGCATTTACATGTCTTATAGTTTCTAACAACATATACTCAGGTGAGGCTGGTTCCGACACAAATTTTACAATGGTAGCGGTACAAAGGAATGGTAGCGGGAAGCGAGACGGGTCTACAGAAGATAATGGAAAGTCTGAATGATACGGCATTGAAATATGGAATGAAGATTAACATCAAAGAGACATAAGTGATGAGAGTATCCCATAAAAATTTAAAAATGCTTGACTCAATCAAGGTTGATTTGTTCTTGTTAAATTCCAATTATGAATTTTTCTAATTTTAGTGTGCTACCTTAATATTTTTGCAGCCAGATTTACAAATAATTATATATGACATTCTATATGTGTTAAGGCTATATGGAGTAAATAATTTTGCACAATGGCGATGCAATAATTTCATAACTATTTTCGTAACTTCATAATTGAGCTGAGAGTTTCAAATTTGAAACCCTAAGGTAAATTATGAAGCTTATTACTGGTCAGTTGATAGCAAACGGTTTATATTATGATCATTTTTCTATGGAAGTACACGTGCTTAATAAATCATCTTTATTATGTTACTAATTTTATTTTTTATGTTATAATTTTATTATATTTTTAACATTTTTATGTTACTAAATTGCACTTTGTCTCAGAAATATTGGATCAAATTTTAGCCAAGACATTTCCACTTTATTATAAACTATCTAATGTCTATATTAACAATAAAAATTTAAAAATTGATGAAGTATTCTATTTGCTCGTTATAATCAAGGAAAATATTTCAAATACAATAATAAAACTAAGTATCTCAATTATGAACATTTGTTGGTCAACTAACAATATTTTAAGAAATGTACAGGAATAAATATCACTTCTCTCCTTTTTTCATTGTTATATTTTTACCCAGGTGAAAAAATGTGGCAGCTATTATGACTTAATTAATTTTTAAGCATATTTACCATAAACCAATTTAAACATGTTTGTCATAACCATAGTTATTATAAGTAAAGTTAAATAAATGCAACATTATCCAAACCAAACCATTTCGAACTCGAATCGAACTCCTGCGAGTTGGAAAGCAAGCTGAACCCGAACCGAACTCGAACCCTTGTTAGAACCGAACCGAACCGAACTTTCATTTTCAACGAACCGAACCGAACCGAACTCTCAAACTGTCAACTGCTAACCGAACCCGAACCGAACCGAACTTTCATTTTCAACGAACCGAACCGAACCCGAACTCTGGAAATTCATAAAATTCCCATCGCTAGTCTGAATGTCACAGCATTGAGATATGGCAGGAAGATTAATATAGAGAAAACAAGGGGGATGAGAGTGTTTAGGACTTACAGTGTGGTAGATATCACATAAAATAACACAGGATTACAACACTGAGAACTGGTCTTTTTCTTCATTACACTGCCAAGTACCAGGTTCAAAGTGCATTTTCATACTCAAAGTCTGCTTTCTGGCTCCAAAAGAGCACTCCTTAGATCAACAAGTCCCTCCACAAAATATATGCCTTATCCATGTCTACTGTATCCTATAGCTTGGGAAAGTGTGGCTTCTGAGGTGATTTCCCGTTGCCTTCCTCAGTTAGATGGATTAATTACCAGTTAATCCTGTAGGAAAATATTTCATGGCGAGGTGGGTCCCCTCGAGGTGGGCCATCCTCAGCTCCTGCCTTAGTCGCCTTTATCGTACACGCAGCAGATTATTTGCGGTTTCCCTATTCTGCAGTGGTCCAACCAAACCCGAGTACAACACTGGGAACTGGTGAGAAGCTTAAAATAACTGTGACTCACCAGTACGAATGATGGAAAGTGAGGAGTACAGAAACGGTGTTGAATGTGTGATAGAAGTAATTCAGTGAATTAGAACTATATCAACGAGAGTGACAGAACGAAGAAGTACTAACCAGGTTCAGGCTGATGGTAGCCAAAGGCAGACATGACTTTAGTCGCATTCGAGTCTGGATATCTGAAAGTGCGACGACGAAGCTCTTCTGTGTAGAGATGTGGGGTAGCCGCTAGAGCTGCTGCACCCTGCTCGCCAGCAGCTGCTGCAGTTGCCGCACCCTGTACAGCTGCTTCAGCTGCTGCACCCTGCTCAGCTGCTGCATCCTGTTCAGCTGCTGCATCCTGTTCAGCTGCTTCAGCTGCTGCACCCTGCTCATCAGCAGTGCAATTGATCACCACAGCTGCTTCAGCTGCTGCACCCTGTTCAGCTGCTGCATCCTGTTCAGCTGCTGCACCCTTCTCATGAGCAGCGCCATTGATATCCAAAGCTGCTGCGACAGCTACTGCACCATCACTGCTGGGATCCACAAGTGAACTCTGTGCGCTGAGGTCAAACCGCAGATGAAGTGGTTCCGGTTCAAACAAGGTTTTCCTATCAGTGTTGATCTGAGCGTTCACTGAGCTGGTAGCAGTGGTCTGTACGCGTATGTCCGTGGACCTCTTGTCAGACAAGACCGGGCTACTGGTACGAGAAGAACCTTTGCCATCATGCGAACCTTCCTCACTTAGAGCAAGGTTTACCTCTCGAGCAGCCTACACGTGTGGCAATACACAAAACTAACCCATATGACGTCTCCTAACAAATACTATACAGGGCAGTCTAAACGTGTGCTCTCATATGCGCGGGTTATCATACCAAGACAATTCTGAATCTACATGTATATGCGAGAAATTTTAGAAATTTATCTGAAATTTTACTCAAGCAATTTCTAAAAGTAAGAGAAGTTGCTTATGATTTTGAATATGTACTAAGGGTTCAAAAATTTTAATTATTTAACTTTAAATGTGTTTTATTTAAGGTAAATGCATGTAATTACGATGGGTGTGACTTAACTAACATTTACTGGGTAGAGTAGAGCTAAAAAGAAATAATTTATTAAGCAAGCACTGTATTAGAATTAAAGATCGTAGAATACCTATTGAACAAAATAAAACATCATCACTCTGTTTACATCAATAGGAGTTTTCCTACTACGCCATTCTCCACTTTGAACCTGACGACGATGCTTTACAAATGAAGCTCTAAGGATGCCTAGCTCTTACCTAACTAGCATTCAGAACACAGCCAAGCAGGCTTCTAGCTGGGTCTCTCTCTCTCTCTCTCTCTCTCTCTCTCTTAGAGCACTGCTTACTGGCAGGTCCATGGTAAATAACATGTCCACTCTTCTCTGTCTTCCGATTTCCTCTTCATGTCCACATACGAGTGGATCTTCATATCATCCAATCTAATATACCATTATTCTTGTGGACTTTTGCTTATGAAGAGCTGGGCCACCTATGCCTTCCTCAGCTTCGACTAACATTACCGGGCAGGGTATAAATCATCATCATCATCCTCCCTTGAATCTTAGTTTAACCAGGGTCGAGATACAAATAGACTGTCTCAAATCCTCTCTGACCTACACCACACCACCAATCCCCTATTTGAGACTTCCATGACTTCGAGGGTATAACTAGCAAATAATTTATTTAATGTTTAAGAACTTACAGCTTCGCTCCTCTCTCCTGAGTCACAGGACGTATACTTCAAGTTATGGCACGGTGCCAGATCTCCAGACGAGTGATCACTTGGCTGGCTGGGCCCAGTAGTAGACGACGAAGAGGCGTGACGTCCTCTCACGAAGCGAGGAGGCCTAATAACATCGTCTGACTCCAGTCCACCTAATCCTACACCACCACCACTACCACTACCACCACCACCACTACCACTACCACCACCACTACCACCACTGCCACCACCACCACTGCCACCACCGCCACCACCACCACCACCACCACTGTTGCTATGTCCTTCACTCAAGTGTCTCTCATACTCTACCGCGCAATTATTGCTCATTCCTGTACTCCAGTCACATCGTTTGCAGCGTAGTTTCCGGGCTCTTTTATCATGCCAGAGTAACTGGTTCAAAGTGATAATAGCTAAAGCTTCAAATATACATTTGGGCACTGAGTCAAAACCTCCTGCGTGGCTCATGGGTAATGTTCAATATCAACTAACTTCCACAACAAATCTAGAAGTAATTAGCTTGGCGGTATCACAATGCACAGCGGTTCTATTTCATATACGAGTATAATGTGTCCACTGCGTACTATGAACAATCGAATAATGTAGTTATTAGCATTTCCATCCGTCACTATACAGAAAAATATACTGTTAAAACATTTCACACATATTTTAAAATATTTAAATATTTAATACTTTGCTAATAAGACAACGATTGAAAAGAGTTGCTAGCTTGAATGTCTTAATAGCGTAGGGGTAACGTCATGAAGTTTTAAATGACAGATCCTGAGGTGAATTGAACTCTCGCGGGTTCGAATCCCGGTCGCGCTGATCTGAGAGTAAAATCTCGGACATTCACTGGACTCGTTATACGGAAAATGGTCTAAATTGCCTAACGGATTAAACATGTGGTATTGAAAATGATAGATATCAACATAGTTGATTATTCACTATAATGCGTGTTTACTTTGGTTTTACTTGAGTTTTCTGTGAGTAATAGTAAGCTACTAGTAGGTCTATTAAATTATTAACTACTAGTACTACTACTAGTAGTAGTACTCATAGTATTATAACTAAAACTGGTACTACCAGTATACTAGTAGCCTATTAGTAGTACTAAAACTAATACCAAGCCCGGCGCCAAGGTGGAGTAGTAGTAGTAGTATTAGTAGCAGTAGAAGTAGCAGTAGCAGCATTATTATTATTAGCAATAGTATTATTATTTTTATTATTATTATTATTATTATTATTCTCTCTATCTCTCTCTTTAGTGCACTGCCAAGTGGCAGGTTCTAGGTACATATTCATACTCAAAGTCTGCTTTCTCGCTCCATAAGAGCACTTCTTAGATCAACAACTTAATCCCTTCACAAAGTCTATGCCTTATCCATACCTTATTTAGCCTATAGCTTGGAAAAAGTTTGGCTTCTGATGTGGTTTCCCATTGCCTTTCCCAGTTAGATGCATTATTATTATTACTATTATTATTATTATTATTATATTTATTACTATTACTGTGTTACTATTAGGCCGGTATGTTGATATACATTGTAGGCCTGCATTCACTGAGATTAGGGATTTTATTAAATCAGTAAATTTATAATTGGTTTTAAATATTAAATGCAATAAATATTTTGTTATGTTTTTCTTTTACTATAATTATTTTATTTTATTAGTAAATATAAGTGTTTTAAATATTAAATGTAATAGTTGGGTTTAGAATAAACGCTCTTTGCATCATACATAGTGCATCATCGTCGTTCGTACTGTTAAATAACTTCATTAATCAGTAGTAAATCTACGAGCTTTATTTCATATTTTGTTTAATTAAATAAAAAGCCTTGCAGCCATTTGATTTACAAAACCATACATTTAGGTTTAATAATGATAATAGCGATAAACAGATTAAATAAATTACCTTCACTTTCACTTTCCACTTACTAGTCCCATAGCGTTGCGTAACGCTACGCTTATCTACAGCTAGAGCTCCAGAACGCTAATAAATTTGTGAAAACAATAGTTCTAGATTTCTAAATATACATGTAAAATTTAAAACAGTGCAACTTTGACAAACATAAGCTTAGGCCTATCATTAATTTTTAAGCCTACAATGAGGACAGATATTAGAAAAATTTTAACTTTCCCAGGCCTGTGAAAATTAATATGTAGAATTCTGTCAAAGAGCAGATTGCAAATGGTAAAGCTGGTATAGCTAATGTTAACGTCAGTTTCCTCACTCGAAAGCGGTGTCAGTGACGGGCGAGCCCAGAATTTATACCCCGAAACATACTGATCAGCTGTCGAGTATCTTACCGACATCGCCACGTACAGGCTCCAAGAAATGCGTTAAATAGTTTTAATAAGAAAATGGATAACAAATATGTAAATAGGATTTACTAGGATTAAAATTAAATCTGTAGTTTTCTTCCTTAGAACTTAGCCCATATTTACCTATGATTTCCTGCAGCATTTTATTTATATATTCTAGACACCACTGAGCCTACATGCATATCAGATGGTGGCAATTGGGCTAATGTAATTGAATTACATATTTTAAATTAGAAATTACAATTTTAATTTGTTGTCAAATTAAAATTGTAATTTTGCAGTAATATTGTAATTTTAAATTGGCCTACTCTTTCAAATTACATTCAAGGCTCAAAAAATAACCGATTCCAAAAAGTCTTGCCTGTTTATAGCGTGTAAAGAGTAATGATTGACAGCTTTACATGTATATACTGCATATTATCATGGTTTACAGTGTATATATATATATATATATATATATATGCATATTATATATTTATATATATTTTCCTCACTCGAAAGCGATGTCAGAGCTCTGAACCCCGCACGCACTGATCCGCGGTCGAGTATCTTACCGACTTCGCCACTGGCTCCAGCCAATTCATGTATATATATATATATATATATATATATATATATATATATATACATGTATATATTTATATAGGTAGGCCTAAACGTTATGACGTGTTTGTAGCACTCTAGTACATCACAACTCCATGCTGCAGAGCAGTGGCGGATCCAGGGGGAGGCCCAGGGGGCCCGCCCCCCTGCCCCTTAGTCTCGCCGATAAAAAAAATTTATGCTAGATTTTCATTGCTTCTATGGCAATTTCTATGTGAAAATATATCTGTAAGGGCAGTGGTTATGGGGGTGGGGGAGTGTACCAGGAGGAACTCAGTTTCACTAGCTCGAATTTATTTCTAATATGGGCCCTACTAGGGGCTCATATTTGGTATACTAGGAGCCCTGTATAATGGATGGGGGCTCGAAAAATGTTGACCGTTTCACTTTATCTTAATTTTACTTTAGCCACTGTATAAGAGGAGAAAAGGTGTCAGTAAAAATATGAACTCTGTCCCGGAGCAGTGGAGCAACAGCCTTGACTGGGAGAGACTTGGCCCCCTCTCCCTACCGCCAAATTCAGGTCACTTTGCATTTCTTCCAGATCTGCTGAGTTTCTTCGAAGGTGAAAAATTAACCTGCTTTTTTCAAAAACAAATGTAGGATTTTAGGTATTTTAGGTTTTCTCCTGACTTTAGTACGGGTATGAGTGGGGGGGGGGGGTGTAAGATATGGGGATTCACTCACTTTATGATCCGAGCGCAGCAGTGAAAAATTCCCCTCCCCCTCACAGCATTGTTTCTTGTTGTGTCACATGTCCCGAAGAAGGCGTGGCGTAAGCAACAAATGTGTACGCCCTCAAAAAATTTCGGGCCCTCCCCCTTAAAAATTCCTGGATCGCGCCCTGCTGCAGAGAGTGTATGGTTAATAGAACTCAATCAGCCGCAGAGCATTCGAGAATGGGTGTGACGTGATCAGTGACGTGTGCATGACGTCACACAGCTCAGTGTGACGCAAGTGAATCCTATCCGGAGATGAGTGGAGCTGCGTTGATGGAGAAGCAGAGAAGACAAGGATCGGGAGGGGAATTAGGGGATGGGGGAGTTAGAATTTTTGTTTTCCACCATCCTTTGAAATAATTAATTAAAATTTTGATAAGATCAGTTTGTTACTTTTCAAAGCTTCATCCACTAACACTAGTTAGTATTAAATTTTGCTGCACTGTTTATGTCTATATCTCTCTCTCTCTCTCTCTCTCTCTATATATATATATATATATATATATATATATATATATATGTGTGTGTGTGTGTGTGTGTGTGTGTGTGTGTGTGTGTGTGTCTGTGTATATATATATGTATATATATATATATATATATATATATATATATATATATATATATTAGTGCACTACCTACTGGCAGATCCATGCTATATAAAGCCTCCACGCTTCTCTATTATATTTTATATTTTAGTTTTTCCATGTTTCCCTATCATTTTTTATATTTTTATTTTGGTTCTAATAAACTTCTCATTAATTCTCATTAATTTTCTGTCTTCCACTTTCCTCTTCATTTCCAGTGGGTCCTTAAATCATCTAACATACCTGATCTCGGCCTGCCCCTGTCTCTTTTTCCTTCCATTCTGCCTTCTATTACCTCTTTTAATAGACCTCGCCTCCCTTAGAATGTGCAATATGTTCACTGCCTCGCTCTTAGGTCACTGGTATCTAGCTGACAACATCCCATGTCTAGTTCACTGCCTCACTCTTAGTTCACTGGTATCTAGCTGACAACATCCCATGTCTAGTTCACTGCCTCACTCTTAAGTCACTGGTGTCTAGCTGACCACATCCCATGTCTAGTTCACTGCCTCACTCTTAGGTCACTGATATCTAGCTGACAACATCCCATGTCTAGTTCACTGTCTCACTCTTAGGTAACTGGTATCTAGCTGACAACATCCCATGTCAAGTTCACTGCCTCACTCTTAGGTCACTGGTATCTAGCTGACCACATCCCATGTCTAGTTCACTGCCTCCCTCTTAGGTCACTGGTATCTAGCTGACCACATCCCATGTCTAGTTCACTGCAAGCCTGATTGAATGCATTAGGGAAGCGCTGCATTAGCTTAATGAAGTCACACCTCCGATACACTGTCATGCAGAATAGAGGCGTCATCTCGCGAGTAAGATCTTATCACCGGCCATCTATCGAATGAAATATCTCCTGAGATATTTCTCGCTCGAATAGATGCTAAAGGTCATCTTGCTAAGAAAGGATTGGAAAGCGTCAGAGCTAGAGGTAATTCGCTTTAATACACGCATTACTGCATATACTGTATTTAATTGTTTATTTCTAATATAGCTTAATAGAATTAGTGTTTACTATTTAACTATATTATTATTTGCTGTTTAATAGTTATATTAATTTTAACTCGACCCGAGTCTGGTAAACCAAATACCTCATCAGCAATGGTCCGTCCCAGAAATCGTACTAAACATCCAAGTAGTTGGACACTCTCTAACCGTTGAGCACACACTGGAGACAACGTTTAATACAACAGTACAGCCTAAATAGACTAAGTAGACTAAGTAGACTAAATAGACTAAGTAGACTAAATAGACTAAATAGATTAAGTAGACTAAATAGACTAAATAGACTAAATAGACTACGTAGACTTTGTATGACTGAGCACACAGATGTAATCATTACTAATCAGACAGATCCAAACAGTCTTTGTGCAGTCACGCGTGTGATACATGCTTGAGTAGACACTCTGCTCTACGATGTGATCATTGTGGGTCTGGTAAAGCTAAGGTTAACGTCAGTTTCCTCAATCGAAAGCGATATCAGTGACGGGAGAGCCCAGGATTTGAATCACGCACATTCTGATCCGCGGTCGAGTATCTTATCGACGTCTCCACAGCCAACTGGAATCAGTGGAACTGTATGATATTAGGATTTGAATGTATTACGTCTTACTTGTTTAGATGCAATACAGTATTACAATTACTACATACATGTATGCGGCTCTAGAAATCTGTGTCTTGGGTCAATGATCTGTGAACGAGAATTGGATAGAGACAGAGCGATACAATGTTTATACAACATGCAGCACTCGGTTAAGCCTCATTAATCCTGGATGTATTAGGTTACATACAGTTCAGTGCATTACTTCTCCAGATCTTAAGTTGCTGCATGCTAATTACATTGTTACTTTGTTCTACTTAACTGTATGCTTAGCTCTCTCTCTCTCTCTCTCTCTCTCTCTCTCTCTCTCTCTCTCTCTCTGTCTCTCTCTGTCTTTCTCTGTCTCTTTCTCTCTCTCTCTCTCTCTCTGTCTCTCTGTCTCTGTCTGTCTCTGTCTGTCTCTCTCTCTCTTTGTGTCTCTGCCTTCTCTCTCTCTCTCTCTCTCTCTCTCTTTCTCTCTCTTTCACACACACATAATCATAACTAACTAATTATCAGTATCGTAGACTGACGTCATCTGACGCTTTTCTAACAGTCACGCCAGACAATATAAAACCATCTTTTAAATTTCAAATGGTGTCACATTCCATGCTCTATTTTACATTTGTTTATCTGTTTTAAGGAATTGAATTCCATTCTGGACTATTTTTGTTGTCTCTTATAGTCACATGCGGTATTCAAAAGAAAAGAGAAAGGATGGAGAAGAGTTGAGAGAGGATAGAGAGAGAGAGAGAGAGAGAGAGAGAGAGAGAGATGAGAGAGAGATGAGAGAGAGAGAGAGAGAGAGAGGATGGAGAGTTGAGAGGAGAGACAGAGAGAGAAAGAGAGAGAGAGAGAGAAAGAGAGAGAGAGAAAGAGAAACTAGATGCGAGAGATAATATGCTTAATTATGCAATGCAGATTTAATCTCTACACAGCATAAGCACTGAGGTAATTAACGAGCGAGATGAAGCGATACATGTATATAAACATATGAGGCTTTGATGTTAACACTTTCTGACACCAGGTGGGGACGCTGGTCAATTACGTTACTCCACAAGTGTTAGCATAACTCTGCTTTTCTTTATATATCTTATTTCTTATTTTGATGTCCCTGACATTGCCCTATGGCGAGGAACCGGACGTGAAATTCTTATTGATTGATTTATCTTATTTCACCACATTGGTAAAAACTGGTAAAAGCTAAGGTTAACGTCAGTTACCTCACTCAAAAGCGATGTCAGTAAAGCGTTGTGCAGTGGGCAAACAACACATATTCATTGCACAGTCAAACAAGATAAAAATAAAAGAAACTAAATGTACATACACAGTGGAAATAAAATTAAAGAAAATAAACAAAGCATATAAAACTAATTCTTTCATAATGTCACGTGATTTAACGCCCTTGTTGTCAGTGTTGAACCTGAAGTCTACTTCAGCTGACCAGCGGGACATCTAATTATCGGGTTTATTGTTTATCGAATGGTTACTCTAATTGTTGTGTCAGGAGCTGTCATGCTCCCGAAAATTGTTTGAAAATAGTTAACAAATAACTACAAAATAGTTGAAATAAAAACCATAGCTAGAAATATAGCATCTAAGGCGGTTTCAAATTAATTTCCGCTGTTCCAGCTTTGTCGCCTCTTACGATGAGTAACTTGAGGTTGGTATACTGCATAAAATCCTGGATACAATGGAGAGAAAGCTTCCAGATTACTGCTTTTTGTAATTTAACTAAACAATATACCAGTGTTGAATTGTATGAATGTCAAATCTTTGTAAGTCAATGTGTCTCAATGAAATCTCTAAGACAGTAATCGCATTTATCAACTAAGCAATAGAAATTTAAGTACCCCGAAACCACAACTAGCCATTTGGTAGTGTAGATTAGTGTAATGTGTATGTTTCTAGATAGCGCCTATAGATGTACGTATTTCAATGTGACAAGGCTTTGCTATCCATTCTCATGCGATAGGGTGACATTTGTAGAAATAATTAAGTCGTATAAATGTTCGACCATTAAGCACGACTTAGACATGTCTATTAGCAACGTGCATCCGTACGCCTCTCTGACACAAGAGGGCGTGGGTTCAAATCCCCTCTCGGCTGCTCATTTATCATTCAATCCTTCTTCTGTCTGCCGCCAAACTCTTATTCACGCTTCACGGAGCAATTTAGTCGATTTCTTTCCATTTCCTATATTCATCTTTCATTAAATCCTCTTAGAGCGCCACTTCCAGGCGTTGTTTATCTGGCACGTAGCCAACAGAAGGCAACGACGTCTCTATTTAACGTCTAATGACTCGACAGAGGGCGTCGACTCTCATGTCACTCGATAGAGAGCCGACAATCGCTTGTTCCTTGATCTCTCTCATACAGTACCGACAGTCAAGGCTCTCGACGATTTGAATTTGTTCCACAAAAATAGCACAATGAAAATATGCAGTACATTACTTGGATCTTGGACTTGCACTGCTTTGATCTCGCTTTCTCTTGTGGTCTCTGTGTTATCGTGTGGTGCTTTGGCGCCTGTTTGTGTAGAGTCTGCAAGAGACGTCCCTGATATTGCCTTGTGGGCGAGGAATCGGACGTCAAATTCTTACTTATTGTTGAGGATTATCTATGTGGAATCGTGTTGCAAGTTTAAACTATTAAACTAATTTTTCGATCTTGTCCTGTGTAGGCCTAGTAATTTTAAATTCTCTACCTCTTAGGACTTGTTGGATTATTGTACGACAAATTACCTTTTCTACACGGGACCGACAAATCGTGATAATAATAACTGAATAGCGATCAAACAGTTATGACAACAAAATTGTAAAAATTGTAACTGAGAGTAAAAGAACTTGTAGCAGACGCGCTAGATATCATCATGTTGTAGAAATGAACATGTGACAAATGCTCTGCGGTTAACCTTTAATTGTTCCGGATGATGATCAAAGTTAATATGCTGCTCTAGGGGATACGCATTACACACAAATGCACAGGTAGTTTGTATCTGACACTGATAGAATTGAACCCCGGACCTACCCGGTCAAAGTCACACGCCCTACATTCATTGCTATATCGCTATCGGCAGATAGAGACATCCTACAGGAGAATTGAGGACTCAACAAGTCTATCCTGTTTTACTCAGCCACGACATCCCTCTGTCCCATAGACCATCAATCATTCGCTAATAGATCTCTAAGCGCCCGATGACAACTTGAACCCTGGACCTCCCACGGGATGGGCGTGAACTCTAACCAAACAGCCAAACCCTCGTCAGAGCTCTGAGGAACATCTGGATGTCCAAGTCCTGTGTCACTCCTCCTTATCCATTTCCTGTCCTTACGTTTTTATCTATTTCTTATTGTACAGCATCTCTCGAATTTTCTGCGTTACAGCAGGTCTGTGACATTATATTATAGTTATATTTACTGCTGGGCAGTAAATGAGCCAAATATAACTATTAATACTAAACCTCCTTTTCTTTAATTCTTTTTTACTTTGAATTGATTTTCTGGATTTTGAATCCAGAATTTGCACTTTGTTTTTGGACCTTCTTTTTTACTCGTCAGCTTGATTTTGACTCAATAGTGCTCGATGTTGTCATTGATGAATGTAGCACTCTAATTGTTGTTGTTGTTGTTGGGCTTCGATTCATCGTGATAAATGTTATTTAATGAAAAGTTTTAAGATGTTAGACCTCCAGTCTCATGTGCTCTAATCTGCCTGTAAATGTCTCCATTGATACACGTATAAGCTTATACTCGTATAACAAGGGCACTTAGTACATAGATATAGCACTCAATACATACATATAGCACTTAATACATAGATACAGCACTTAATACACAGATACAGCACTCAATACATAGATACAGCACTCAATACATAGATATAGCACTCAATACATAGATATAGCACTTAATACATATACATAGCACTTAATACATAGATACAGCACTCAATACATAGATATAGCACTCAATACATAGATATAGCACTCAATACATACACATAGCACTCAATACATAGACACAGCACTCAATGCATACATGTCGACATAGCACTCAATACATAAATATGGCACTCAAATGACTCTTTGAGATTCACTGTAATCTCATTTAATCAACAATCATTTTCACGGATAGGGAATCGATTAGTGAGATCCTGAGAGATTTTCTTGCTCAGTTGTCTGAGGTGGAAGGAATCTGATGGAAGCAGGGGCATCTCGAGAAATTTTTCGAGAGGAGGACCTGAAAAACTTTTCAAACCTTTTTTAGTCATGACTGTTTTGTTAGCTTTTGTATGACTGAAATGATTGCCTATGAGCGCCACCCCCTGGGACCCTAAGTGACCACTGGTAAACGTCATTTTAAATTCCTTTTCGTTATCGGCTGGAGCTAGTGGCGATGTCGGTAAGATACTCGATCGTGGATCAGTATGTGCGGGGAGAAAAATTCTGGGCTCTCCCGTCACTGACATCGCTTCCGAGTGAGGAAACTGACGTTAACCTTAGCTTTAGCTTTTTAGCTTTTATCATATATGACACAATTTTGAAGTTGAAAATATTACATAGAGATTTCGGGGGGAGGGGGGATATGGCCCACTCGCCCCCCCCTGGATCCGCCACTTGATGGAAGAGGTGGAGTGATCAGGTATAGACTCCTGAGATGATAATTATGAGAGTTGTGAGTGTTGACTCATGGTTTCACCTGTTCAATTCTTCCTCCACTACACACACATCATGATAATAAACTGATAGGATAAGATCCCCTCCTATACAGACACATACACATATTCACACATACACATACACACACATACACACATACACATACACACTCATACACATACATACACACATACACACACATACACACATCATGATAATAAACTGATAGGATAAGATCCCCCTCCTACACACACACATACACACACACACACACACATACACACACATACACACACATACACATACACACACGCACACACACACTCATATATATATATATATATATATATATATATATATATATATATCTTAGTGCACTGCCTACTGGCAGGTCCATGGTACATAACGCCTCCACTCTTCTCTGTCTTCCGCCTTCCTCTTCATGTCCACATATGAGTGGGTCTTTAAATCATCTAACATACCTAATCTCGGCCTGCATCTGCCTCTTTTTCCTTCCATTCTACTCTCATATATATATATATATATATATATATATATATATATATATATATATATATACGCTGTAGCCTACACACATTCACACACTTAAACATATATGCACATACATAAAAAGTAAGTAAACACTCATTATCGTGAAACGATCAACCATGTTGATATCTATCACCTTTTAATATCACATGTTTAAAACATTAGGCAATTTAGACCATTTTCACTATAACCAGTCCAGTGATAGTCAGAGATTTTACTCTCAGATCAGCGCGGCTGGGAATCGAACCCACGAGGATTCAATTCACCTCAGGATCTGTCATTTAAAACGTGTAGACGTTACCCCTACGCTATTGAGGCATACACATACAAACATATACGTACACAAACAAACAATTATATCCAAACACTGTACATATGCATCCTAATTGTATCCACACGCCACAGCCTATTTAATATGCGTATATATACATGTATATATATATATATATATATATATATATATATATATATATATGCCTACATGTATATATATATATATATATATATATATATATATATATATTTATATATATACTGTATAATATGCTGTGCATGCGAGTGTATTATATCATGTAAAATACCCTTTTAACCCTTTACTAGTCTCTTAAACTGCATAAAGCAGATAACAGTTGTTGATCTGTTAATATCACACAAAGCTTTGTTCATCAGGCTCTCTACTATCAGCTATCACAGCTTTTGTCTCTTTGAGACTAAACTACTGTCAGTGACGACGAGTATCACAGATGTTATTAAATATCTGCAGGAAATCATGCTGGTGGTGATGGGATAAAAAAACGGGAGTTAAACTGTGTTGTGTGGATCTGCTACGATAGATGAGAGAGAGAGACAGAGACAGAGAGAGAGAGAGAGAGAGAGAGAGAGAGAGAGAGAGAGAGAGGGAAAGAGAAAGAGAAAAAGAAAGTGAGAGAGGCAGAGGTAGATTTGTTTGGCGATGATATATGATGATTACTGGAGATAAGAAAGCTTGATTTTTATGATATTGAAGTGAGCTTGAGATATTGATAAAAGAGAGATAAAGGATAGCTAAGACAGGTGTGTGAGAGATATGAAGAGAGAGAGAGAGAGAGAGAGAGAGAGAGAATGAAGTAGCGGAGAGATATAAAGATGCGGGGTTATGGAGATAAGATTGTATATTGTAGAGTTGTGAGCTAATAGAATCAAGTGGTACGGGACTCACCTGTCCAGTCTCTAATCAACTCAAGTGCTCATCTCACCTGTACACAGTGCCTCTGCTGCTGCAGCAGCAGCTGACGTTGTTTCAGCAGCAGCTAACGTTATTTCAGCACCAGCTGACGTTGTTTCAGCAGCAGCTGACGTTGTTTCAGCAGCAACTGACGTTGTTTCAGCAGCAACTGTAGAACAGTTTCATCCTGAGCTGTCACATCAGCTGCTGATAATTGTCTTAGAATACAGCTGATGCAGCTACAGCAGCTTCTTCATTTTATGTCTATTTTTAGGGTATGTCGCTCCCGTTCTAACATCGTTGCTGTTAAAGGAGTATGGTCGAGATTCTTTTTAATGGAATTCGGCCGACTGATCGGGATCCATTTGACCGACAATATTCATTTTTTTAAAATATTTTAACTGAGCACTTCATGAGTTTTGTACGTTGAACCTGAGCTATGCGACATAGGGAATTCAACTCTTCAATGATAGTCACCCATCCATGTACTAGTCGGGCTAGGCGTTGCTTAACGTAGAATTTTGACGTGAAGCTAAACCAATTACGCTATATCTCGCCACTAAAAGGCTGCCGTATCCATGCAAGTATCATAAACAACAGCACTAGAGCTGTTTGAGTCTCAGCAGCAGCTATTAACAACAACAACCACCACTACTACTACTACTACTACTACTACTACTACTACTACTACTACTACTACTACTACTAGTACTACTACTACTACTACTACTACTACTACTACTACTACTACTACTACTACTACTACTACTACTACTACTACTACTACTACTACTACTACTACTACTACTACTACTACTACTTTACTACTAATTATTATTTAGTAATAATTAAATTAATAATTAAATAAAAAAATTAATTAATTAATTTAGTCCAACGTCTTGTTCCTCATCGCACGATGCTGCCCTATCAGGCTCGTCCACGACAGCATAGACTACTCGGTTGAATGGAAGTAAAAAACTCATTTTCTAAAATAAATGAAGATCCGACTCTGTGTACATCCATTAAATCATCAACATATCGCTCTCTGTTTTTCTTTTTCTCTCTCTCTTTCTTTCTCTCTTTATCTGTCACTCTCACTCTCTCTCTCTCTCTCTCTCTCTCTCTTCTCTCTCTCCTCTCTCTCTCTTTCTCTCTCTCTCTCTCTCTCTCTCTCTCTCTTTCTCTCTCTCCTCTTTCTCTCTCTTTTTCTCTCTCCTCTTTCTCTCTCTCTCTCTCTCTCTCTCTATCTTTCTCGCTCTCCTCTCTCTCTCTCTCTCCATCTCTCTATCTTTCTATCTCTCTCTCTCTCTCTCTCTCTCACTTTGATGCCTACAGGCGCACCTGTCTACAACCTGTTGATTGGAGGCCAGGCTGCAGGTGATCTAACAGATAATTACTTCATCTGATCTTTATCTCTCTATTTACTCTCTTGTTCATAAGAGCACCTGATAACACTGCTTTGCGGTGATAGGTTCCTATATACAGTGTATTCAATCAATCAATCAATTAATCAATCAATTAATCAATTAATCAATAAGAATAATCAATCAATTCATCAATCAATCAATAAGAATTTAACGTCCGTCTACTCCCCATAAGGCGATGTCAGGGACATCTCTTGCAGACTCTACACAAACAGGCACTAAACCACCACACGATGACGATTGACTATACAGAGACCACTATAATTGCAATTATATGGTTAGAATGTGGTATTCGGTGTGATATACAGTGTAAGATTGGAATGTTGTATTCAATGCTTCTATTATGTTGTTACGTGTGTGTCCAGTATTGATAAATAATGGATCATCCGGTGTCAGTGAGGATTAGAAGTCATCGATGGAATCTGAATAGCCTCCACATTTACAGTGTGGCCCATTAGTTGAGATTTTATTTCATATCTATTACACTCAAAGTAAGTTCTCACCGGCTTTCACTAGAACTCTATGTTTCTCCCGCTGCTCAGTGAGTGGAGTGATTGCTTTATGATTTGATTGGTATATTGTCTAATTGATTGATTGATTTATTTATTTATTTATTGATTTATTGATTCAGTCTTTGGTTGTATGTTGAATTAATGAAAGAATGAATTATTGATTGATTGGTTCATTGATTGATTGATTGATTAACTTATTGATTTGATTGGTTGATTGATTGATTAACTTATTGATATGATTGATTTATTGATTGATTAACTTATTGATTTGATTGATTGATTGACTAACTTATTGATATGATTGATTTATTGATTGATTAACTTATTGATTTGATTGATTGATTGATTAACTTATTGATTTGATTGATTGATTGATTAACTTATTGATTTGATTGATTGATTGATTAACTTATTAATTTGATTGATTGGTTGATTGATTAACTTATTGATTTCATTGATTGGTTGATTGATCGCCTGATTGATATACACATGTATGTACATTGTCTTAGTTTTTAACATGTCTTAGTTTTTAACAAGACTTAGTTTTTAACATGTCTTAGTTTTTACCTGTCTAGAACCTCACATCTTCCCTAGCCTGTGATGAGAGGATTGCTCACTACAACACTTATTGTTCAATCACTCGAGTGGCTGAAGACTTGCAGATAGATGACGAGGAGAGATTAGCTCAATTAAACCCCACACAATGAGCGATGATTGAAGCAGCTTGGTGCTCTATCATGAAGACAGGAACAAGTGACCGGGCCAGGATTTGAACCGGCGGCGCCCTGCTGAGCCGTGAACTATGAACTAGACGAGATGACTGAACCAATCAGAAGTCTTACGACATCAGCTCGCTCAGCTTGAATGGCTTCTATCAAATTCTCTACTGTTGCATAAGATAACGACTCTATAGGACACCATGTATGAGCTCTGTACTGCTGGTGTACAGTAAAGTGACGTTTTATGTCATTAGTTGAGAGTCGCTAAGTAGCCTCTAAGACCGTCATGTTGCCGATTGACTTCGTAGGAACGTTAAGTTCTGTTTAGAACTTTATTGAGCTGATTTCTGTTTCAAAATACTTTGTAATGTTCCATGCAAACAGAAAATTTCAAACTCCATTAGTTTACAACACATTATGCAAAATAAAAATAAATCAAATAAGCTTATTCAAAATGCGTATAGTTAACGACTTAACCGTAGGCTAATAGTACCAGAGTAAGATTTGGTTTTGTAAAACTAAAAATGTTCACTTGCTAATAACGTGTTTTTGATGGCACAGTTCCAGCTAATTGGCTTTAATATAATTTTTGTTTGGTTGTTTGTGTGTGTGTGTGTGTTTGTCTGCGTGTGTGTATGTTGAATGGGCTGTCATGCCTGAATTAATCGATTAAATTAAAAATAAATAAAGAATTATTATCTGAGTTGCAATAGAGCCGACAGCATCCATCAAGATAATGCTAACATAAAACCGGCTTTAACTCGCTCTGTAGATGAATATTTGCCTTGAACCTGCGTGAACCTACTTGTCTAATGCGAGAGAGAGAGAGAGAGAGAGAGAGAGAGAGAGAGAGAGAGAGAGAGACAGAGACAGACAGACAGACAGATACGAAGAGAGACAGATACAAAGAGAAAGAAAAGATAAAGAGGAAGATTGAGAAATAAAGAGAGTGAGAGTAATAAATAGACAGAGAGAGAGAGAGAGAGAGAGAGAGATATAAATAGATATATTGCAGGAAGCGGGTGTTTATGTATACAGGATACGGCAGTTGTCTAAATGTTTACGTATACAAGATGACTGTGGTTGTGCGCCCCTAGCGAGTGTTTGCTTCACTACTCGCACCCTGGCGACTAAACAGTTAATCACTCTGATACACTTTACCATTCTTCTCTCACGACCTCTTGCATCAACAACACCATTCCCGCAGATAATGTCGTTACTTGTGGCACAATGGTAGCGAGTTTTTCTTCTAAACTCCGCCCTGTAGTTAAAAAAAGTAAATAAGAATTATAGTGAAATAATAGAGAATTAATTAATTGGCTGAAGCCAGTGGCGAAGTCGGTAAGACACTCGACCGCGGATCAGTATGTGCGGGGTTCAAATCCTGGGCTCGACCGTCACTGACATCGATTTCGAGTGAAGAAACTGACGTTAACTTCACTTCGCTTTACTTCTAATCAACTACGTTGATATCTATCACTTTTAAAACCACATGTTTAAACCGTTAGGCAATTTAGATCATTTTCCGTGTAACCAATCCAGTGAATGTCCGAGATTTTACTCTCAGATCAGCGTGGCTGATCTGAGAGTAAAAGCGACTGTCGCAGTGTTACATCCTTCAGCAAGATACTCTAATCAGACTTTACTCATGCGTTAATCTGTTGTGCACAAAGACAGTAGTCACCTTATTCTTCTATTGATGTGCCACTTACCTTTATAGAAATCAGTACCTAACTCCCTTCCGAGACGATATCACAATGCTTAAGTTGTTTGAGACGTCCCTGACATCTCTATTTGATATCGTTATGTTACAGGTTTTCAAGAAATTTGAACTCAACTGCAGGTTTAAATTTAACTGATGCGATAACAAATGATGTGGCTTCTGGTTTGAATCAGTCGTTTCACTTATTCTTAACTCTGCAAGTCATTCAACAATTGACTCACATTTTTATCCTTGTTTGTTCTTTATACGCTTTATGGCGTAAACCTATAAGTAAACAGTTCTAAGCATACATGTATTCTTGACTGACATTTAATTTGACTAGCCGTTAATGGTTTCTTTATTTCCACGAGCATTCTGTCGATCAACCAAACAATATTATCCACTCATATTTTTCTATTTATTTTCCCTTGCCTTCTCGATCACTAAGTTAGTTATTTAATAATTCATACAACCCCCGGTGTATCTATTTCCATGTTTTATTTGACTGAACACAATCCACACAGTTAGTTCATTAATAACTTATACGACCACCGGTGTATCTATTTCCATGTTTTATATGACTAAACACAAGCCACACAGGCAGGTGACGTATCGACCGTTCAACGACCTGATTACATTTATCTGCAACCCCCTCTCTCTCCTTACCCCCACTCCACCACTGCTCCACCCACACCACGTATCAATCCAGGCAATACATTATCGGTGTATCGGGAACACTGGAGACAGCTTCCCACGGATGTGTGTGAACTCCAGACATGGAATAACTTCCGCCTGGCATTGTATCAGTCAAACTGTCAGCGATCTTTTATTCCAGCCAACACGACGTCGAACTGGAGCTGTTGTCGTTAATGTGGAAGACGTTAAATAGCGTTTGATAGAATATAAAACATTTAAATAACGGTATATCAAAAGGCTATGATGATGTAAAGATCCACTCGTATGTGGGTATGAAGAGGAGAACGGAAGATAGCGATGAGTGGAGGCATTATATACCATGGACCTGACAGTAGGCAGTGCACTAAGAGAGAGGGAGGGAGAGAGAGAGAAATTAACAGAGAGTGCAGAGAAACAGCGTTACAAAAAGGACACACTGTAAACATGTGCGTTATAGCAACAAGAAGAAGATTTATTCGTGCCCCTCAACATATTTTAGTTTATATTTATTTATTTTCTGATTTTGACATATTTATTTTACACTCCTAACTCGCTTTTACGTCCCTCACATCGCCTTAGACTGAGAAACTGTGCGTCAAATCTTGATTGTACGCCTCTCTCTGTTACTCTGAAGTGAACAGGCAGGACGGACTGATTGATTGATTGATTTATTGATTTGTATTCATCAGAGCTTAGATCAAGTGTCTGGCAGTGTCATACGAACCACCCCCTCCCCTCCACTCTAAATTATCCCTTCCACTCTAAATCAGCTCCCTCTCTTTCCGCTTCTTCCTCGTGTCACTCTATCCACCTCCTCTTCTTCTCTCTCAATCATCAGGAAATCTTTTCATGGCAGACTCCATTCCATTGCTGCTGTCACTTTTGAGTCTTAAACAATATTTTTGTTTGGCCATTCTTTCTGTTAGTGTATACAGTTGTTGTGGGAATTATGAAAATACTTCACAAATGGGAATAATTTTTATAGTAGCCTCTGCCCTACATGATCGAGGTCTTCCTCCCATACTTTTCTAAAGCAACATCACCGGAGCCTTAAATATTACAATTATTACTGACGCACTGCGAGCCTTTTTGTTCGGTATTCTGATTTTTCTAACTTTTCAGCTTTGAATTAAATAAAACAAGAAAATATTAAACACTTGCATGATATTACAATAAAGATCATATAACAAAAAATATATGATATGATGTTATATTACATTTATTATGTTATGATATAATTACCTTCTGATATCAAAGAAAATATTTAATATGTAACCTCATGTTATAGCGAATATTTAATATTTGGTGTACTTAGCTGTAAATTGTTCGTGATATGTTATCTAGCATTGTTATATCTTATCTCTTAGCATTGCTATATGTTATCTCTTAACATTGCTATATGTTATCTCTTAACATTGTTATATCTTATCTCTTAGCATTGCTATATGTTATCTCTTAACATTGTTATATCTTATCTCTTAGCATTGTTATATCTTATCTCTTAGCATTGCTATATGTTATCTCTTAACATTGTTATATCTTATCTCTTAGCATTGCTATATGTTATCTCTTAACATTGTTATATCTTATCTCTTAGCATTGCTATATGTTATCTCTTAACATTGTTATATCTTATCTCTTAGCATTGCTATATGTTATCTCTTAACATTGCTATATGTTATCTCTTAGCATTGCTATATGTTATCTCTCAGCATCGCTATATGTTATCTCTTAGAATTGCTATATGTTATCTCTCAGCATTGCTATATGTTATCTCTTAGAATTGCTATATGTTATCTCTCAGCATTGCTATATGTTATCTCTTAGCATTGCTATATGTTATCTCTTAGCATTGCTATATGTTATCTCTTAGCATTGCCATATGTTATCTCTTAGCATTGCTATATGTTATCTCTTAGCATTGCTATATGTTATCTCTTAGCATTGCTATATGTTATCTCTTAGCATTGCCATATGTTATCTCTTAGCATTGCTATATGTTATCTCTTAGCATTGCTATCTCGCTCCTGTAGAGCACACGAGAGATCAATTGAATCAACAAAGAGAATTGATTGACTAAGAGCTACGCAAGTGACACACTTGTCTTAATCATTTATATTCTATCACGATCTCTCTCTCTCTCTCACTCTATTTCTCTCTCTCTCTCTCACTCTCTTTCTCTCTCTCTCTCTCTCTCACTCTATTTCCCTCTCTCTCACTCTCTTTCTCTCTCTCTCTCTCTCTCACTCTCTTTCTCTCTCTCTCTCTCTCTCTCACTCTCTTTCTCTCTCTCTCTCTCTCTCTCTCTCTCTCTTTCTCACTCTCTTTCTCTCTCTGTTTCCCTTCTCTTCCTTTCTTCTCTATATGAAATAAAACAACTTTATGTAGATTGTAGTGTGTTTAACGTCAAGGTTCAGAAGCACAAGGCTTCTCTTCAAGACGACCCGACACATTCGAGCTACTGTCACAAAAATTAGGGAAGCATGCAGTAAGTTACTGTATCTATAAGATATAATTATACAACTTGAAGTAACGGCGACGCTATATATTTTATAATGATTAATCCAGGAATATTGAGGTGTTTTATAATATCAGAAGGTTAACGATATAACTTAAGTGAAACATCTACGATTAACAATTTTTAATAATAAAATCTCCAGGTAGTCAAATATCCATATGACCGGTCCTTTGAATGTCTGCTTTTGTTCTCTGATAATTTCATCCCAGAATTGAAATATTTACCTGAGCTAGAGCTTCTGAAAGCTTGATGCTCTACACACTCTGCTATCTTTATACCTTCAAGTTACTTTATTGAGATAAAATTAGGTTGCAAAATAAATCGTACGATGTGACTACTGACTAAAACGTTATTACAACAAAGCTAAACTAGACTGTAGAGATAGATTACAAGCACAACTGAAAGGGGCATGAGAGAGATGTGTCTGTTTAGAGGTAACAGTAGAAAAGTTATTGTAATGTGACAATGTCAGAGACAAGAAGCTGGTAAAGCTAGTGTTAACGTCAGTTTCCTCACTCAAAAGCGATGTCTGTGACGGCCGAGCCCAGGA
>CAJHZI010000356.1:20000-76038 GCA_905160935.1 Enchytraeus crypticus | reverse complement strand
AGCGGACCATCAGGGTAGAGGGTTTTGATATTTCAGATTTAATTTTTGTAACATAAAAATGTTGATTGAAAAATGACTGGTGCTAAATACTTGTTAAGCGTCATGTTTCAACTTCAAAGATTCTGCAAAAATGTATTAAATTTTGCTTTTCTTATGAAGAAATGTATTTGCAATTATGCATTTCTTGGCTACAATAACAATAACTATTATTTTTTTTTTCATGTGTTTTCTTCATGATTTACAATCTATTTCAATACAACGCATTTCATAATAATATTACAGTGCATTAATAAGTGGCAATGTAATAGTACCGTTACTACCGTTCATAGCCTACGTTATTATATTTATGAATTTGAATGCATTTTAATTTTTTTTTAAAATTAAGAATTAAAATCTATACTTTAACTATTTTAACTTTACATAACCAACCTTACTTAGCTAACCCGGTTACATAATTCTATCAATAAATCGCTTACATAACATTTAAAATTAACAAGAATTACATTTGATTCTTGACGGCGGGATTAGCGCATTTGGTTTAGTTGCGCGTCAAATATCGAAGTTAAGCTGCATCGACCTCGGTTAGTACTTTATGGGTGACCACCTTGGAAGACCGAGTGTTGCTAAAAGCTTAGGAAGGAAAAATCCCAGGGTGATGGAAGGTTATTCTTGAATCCGCGCCAACTGCAATTGATGCGCCATCGAAAGGCAACGATTACTAATAACCGTGGAGAAAAAGGAGGAAATGGGTCTTAAACAAGCATCTGTGCTTCCTAACCCAGTTTGCCGTTATGTTATGCCTTTATTATCAATGAATGTTTCATAACTTTCATTTATATGTCTGACATTATAAAGCAATCCTCTTGAAAATAGACTATGACTTAACTACAGTGCATTGATCAATCAACACAGAATCATGAGTAGTCATCAGTTTTTCTAGTCATCCACGATAAATATGGTAAAATAGGAAAATGGGCACTTCATATACGTTAATCAGCTAATGAAGAGGATACATTAATCAAAATTTATCGTCAACTGAAAACGTATTGCGCCTCATTTCCTATAACAATAAACTTTCCTAATGAACTTTAACAGTCTATCCCTGATAGGCTATAAATTCCAATGAAAACTCTACAGACTGTGACTATCACAATTGACTCTAACTCACAATTGCAATATAATAATTTACTAATGATTATGATACGTAATTCATTCATATAACTCGCTATTCTATGATAATCTTCGATTGATAATTGTGGGCAACATCGCAGGCTCCTATTGTTTGATTAGAGCCGATACCAGCTTGGACTAGCTAGCTAGGCCCACATCCGAAAGCTGGGTTTCTTGGATCGAAGCCGACACCGGGGCCCCGCCAAAAATGACGTGTCAGCTGTCAAGTGACGTAGTTATCGATTTCACATGCATAATCTTGAGCTCGGCAATTTTTAGCGGCTTTAGCCTAATGCTTAATTTTATACAATGTCTTGAACATTATGTCACTGTTTTGCACATGAAATTCATGAAACCGATACAGTTTAATTTTTACGTAGTTAAACAATGGTCGCGATTCGCAAAAAATGGAATTAACAATAATTATCACGGTAAAAGGTATTTTCTCAGTTCTGCGGGCCGGTGGGGCATCCATTAGCAGGGGGCCCGACCCCCTGGTCACCTCCCCGACGCTACGGGGAAGCACGGAAATCATATGAAATTTGAATTGATTTTCCACTTTTACCTTAGGTCCTATCTACTATCATAACAAACTGCCACCATTCCATTTTAATCTTCCACCCCGTCATTATAAGCTGCAACCTCATCATTTTAAGCTGCGACCCCATCATTTTAATAAGGCATCCCTTGAACGAGTTTCTTTAAGCGCCACTGGCAGAAATACATCATGATTGTGCATGTATATCAGGCTGGCTGGAGCAAGTGATGATGTTAGTAAAATATTAGACCGCAAATCAGTATGTGCGCGGCTCAAATCCTGTTTTCACCCGTCACTGACATAGCATTCGATTGAGGAAATTAGCGAAATTAACTTAATTTTTTATATTAGCTTTACTACGTTTGAAATCTTTTATTTATGCATAGTGGAGATAATTTTATTGATAATTAGGTCATATCTTTATCGTTTCAACTATTGCAATGTGATACTCCTATTATTGCCATGAAAAGTTTTAAAGTAACCTGATGTAGGCCTATAAGTCTATATAAATATTCTTCCACACTAATTGTACTCCATGCTGTATGACTTATGTTTGCTTTCTAGGCTTGAAGTCGCCACACACGGTCAGTTTTGCCATCAGACGTCTCTGTTCAGATATCTGTTCGGATAAATCTGAATAGATAAATTTGATCGTGTGTGGGCTGTGTCAAATTTATCTGAACAGATATCTGTTCAGATAAATTAGATCCTGCATAGTCACTTTTAAGTTTGAGAGAGAAGTATTGGTTGTGATTATTAAAAATGTTACCTTGTTCAATAATAATTGTTTTAAATAAGATTAACGATTGCTTATATATTCACAGATTCCTTTGGATGAAGTAGACGTAGAAGAAAAAAAAAAAAAAAGTGAAGAATTGGGGTTAAATCTTCTTCATGAATCTCCAAGACAAGCGCAAGGAGGTCTTGCAACGATTGTTCGAGCACTGGGGTTCAGAAATCTCTTCATGAATCGCATTTACATCTATAGATTCTTGCAGCGTCACGCAAAGCATGAACCCCGCGATGCTTCTATAAGTCCAACAGAATCACCAGAGCAACTTGAAGCTCCAGCAGATGATGCCGAAACAATCAAGAATTGGCCTAATACATCTATTTCCAGCAATTTTCCATTGAATGAGGGAACTAATGTTACTATTGTCAAATTTGAAGTTTGTAAACCACAACGTGAGTTATCAGAAATGCTAAACTTTAATTACGATTCAGATTATACAACGGATTCGTCACAATCACCTATGACATCAGGCAAGTTATACAGTGTTCTGTTTATGATATTAATTGTAAGTACCTTGGAGTGGAATTTAAGAAGGCGCATATGCGTAAATTTGTATTGTAGAAGGTTCCTTATGAAGATAAGTTTATTAACAGGGATATGACTAAGATAGTTGTGATGCCTTACGAGTAATGAATTATAATTCAATCCTCCTACCAACCTTCAATATCAACGGTGAAATTACGATATATTAAAAGAATATGAACTTTTATCTAAAATTTCTTGAAATTTTTCTGCGTGACTACTGGTGACCAAATACTAGTATAGAAATGTAATCATAGTACTATGCTGTGAAGGAATATAATTAAATACAAGTAGCCTGGTAACTAAATAAGGTTAAAAATAAACAAATAATTATAGATGCATTGAAAATATTATTACGAAATATTGTATTATAACAGGGTTAACAGCTGCGACTCATTAGCTATTTCTCTATACCACTAACTGTGCTAGTAGAAACGGAATGGACTGTTTTATTTTCGTTTACTGTAGACTTTGGATTTCTTTGATGTGATTATAATTTTATTCCAGTTCACGGATCCCGAGAGGGACAGATAACGGAAACCAAATCTGAAAGTGATTCTTCTTACTCTATCGATAGAGAAGATCAACATAATACGACAAAGCCAGATTTGCCGACCGAATATCAATATCACACAAAGAAAACTGGTATGTCATAATACTTTAAAATTTATTTTCAACGAACTTCAATTGATAATATTTTAAATAATAATTGTTAATATTTGAATAAAGGCTAAATGTAAGTTTACCGCACTTTTTGCCCCAACATGTCACTAATGTCGTTAATTATTGCTTTTTGGAGTCAAAACCTAATATATCAGCCGGCGGTAACCTCAACAACATGAAATTGGCTCAAAATTTGGCTACTTGTGTTGACTGTTTGTTTAATAACGAAATATGCAATATTCATACGCTAATCCATAACTTATATATCTTCAACATTTCAGCGATATTGTAAGGCAAATAGAATCGGTCTTAATGAAATTCAATTTTATTTCATAATTTTATTTCATTTCCAATGGAACTTATAATTTAATCCAATATTATTTATCTTAATACAAACTCTTGATCAAAAATAAAGTTTTAATAACGTTTGCTTTTGTGTATTTCTTCGACCTTTTCCTTAGTAGCTCTTTCCTTCCTATTAATGGTTCTTGGCTTGCCCAATTTCATATTATAATTTTCAATATATACTTTATCTTTTATAGTTTACAATAAATATCTGTAACTGTGTTAACTTCATTCCGTCATTTGCTATATAAAATTCAACTTTAAGAGCCACTCTCACAAATTTTACTTTCTTCATTTCATTCTTTATTGCAATAGTGTTCAGAGCGTACACAATACTCTTTAAACCCGATATGCCACTAACAATCATACATTAATGATCTTCAAATTATATATATATATATATATATATATATATATATATATATATATATATATATATATATATATATATCTATACATACACACACACACACATACATATGTACATGTATATATTCCCCGTGATGTGCTCGGATGTGGTTGGACCACTGCAAAACAGGGCAACCGCAAACAATCTGCCGCGTGTACGTAAGAGGCGACTAAAGGAACTGAGGATGGCAAGAGGGGACCCACTTCACCATGAAATAGTTTCCTCCAGGATTAAATGGTAATTAATCCACCTAACTGAGAAAGGCAACGGGAAACCACATCAAAAGCCATCTTTTTCCCAAGCTATAGGCTACGTAAGGTATGCATAAGACTTAGACTTTGTGAAGGGATTAACTTGTTGATCTAAGGAGTGCTCTTATGGAGCGAGAAAGCAGACTTTTAGTATGATTATGTACCTTGAACCTGCCACTAGACAGAGCCCTGAAGAAGAAAAAGATATATATATATACATATATATACATATATACATACATATATATACTGTATATATACATATATATATGTATATATATATATATATATATATATATATACATATATACATACATATATATATATACTGTATATATACATATATATATATATATATATATATATATATATATATATATATATATATACACATTATTTGCATAACTCGAATTTGTATTCATTCTGTTTTTTACATAGCTCTCAATATCATTGTCCTTCTGCATAATTAAATGTAAAATAGAATTGATTTGTCATTGATTGCTGTTAAGTGATTGAATTTATTTTATTTTATTTACCTAATTTCTTAAAACAATTTTGTAATCTATTACTTAGAAGCTCATGGATGCAATGCTTCTAAGAATATTGCACTTTGTTAAATGTTATGCATATTACTTCCCTGTCCTGTATGAAATAACGAAAGTCTAAGTGTAAAAGACTATCACCCGTTAAATTTAATTTCATTGTGTAGCCTATTAGTATTTGTATCACCCAAATCAGTCAGAAATTTAGCTTTAGAAATTGATGAAATTAAATAAATAACAGGATAGTATCTGAACATGGCAATTGCAGAAGTTCATTTTAATTTGTATTATTTATCTATTTTAGAATCATTGAGTTTGGAATGGTCGGATGATAGATATATTATCTCCCTAAGTGAATGGGAAAAAGTAATGCCTCGCCGAATCTCAAATCGACTGCGACTTACCAACGTCTGGAGGGACTACATGTCAAATGTAATTGAGAAGAAATGTAACTGTGTGGTTTCATTTGGATATTATAGAATTAGCGCTTTCAGCAGTAGAAAGACAGATTGTCCATTCATCAGACAATATGCTCACTGCTCTTTTCGCAATTGCAGAAAATTTGAAATTGTTATCGATAAAAAACAAGACTTCAAAGAATGCGTGTATTGTAACATTAAAAGTAGAGGTGACGAGAACCATGTTGATGAGCCAATAAAATTCCGCCGAACCAACACTGAGGAACAAAAATATCTGTCTCAAATGTTAGAAGATGGACGGCCTGAGGAAGTTTATGAAGAGTTACTCGCAAAGTCTGATATGAGTAAATTGACTGCTGGAAATTTCAACAAACCGAAATCAATCGCAGATTTGAGAAGATTGAAATCTCTAATTGCATCCAGTGAGAAGTTGCATAATGTTATTGATATAGAATTGGATCTCATGCAGCGGTTGTATGTGGAAACTGATGACAGTGTCGATGTTAAGGGTTTCATACAGAAGAGGGGAAATAATCCTTTCTTTGTCATAATGTATATGCGTGATCAACTGCAGTTGCTGCATGGACATGCACCAATTCTTTATTTGGATGCGACAGGCTCAATTTTTAAGAAATGGCAAGGCATTGACAAAAGAATGCTTTTATATTCTCTTGTTTTGCCAAATATAAGAAGAAATGAACCCTGCGTTCCTGTTTGCGAAATGATCTGTTCTGAACATAAGACTGAAATGATCAGCCACATGTTGTTCAGTTTCAGAATGGATTTCAATAGATTAAATAAACAGGGTGTCCATTCATCGAATTTTCCATGCAAATTAATCGTTACAGACTTTTCCTGGGCATTAATTCATTCAGTTTTGCATTCCTTCAGCCGAACCAGTGATATTGAAAGCTATTTACAAAATATGTATGAATCAATAGTATGCAATAAAGTTTGGAAGCAGGCAGTTGGTATATTTATTTTTTCAAACCATGCGGTACATATTGTGGCTAGGTATTTGGCCAAATTGAA
The DNA here is from genome assembly GCA_905160935.1 of Enchytraeus crypticus. Lineage (NCBI taxonomy): Eukaryota > Metazoa > Annelida > Clitellata > Enchytraeida > Enchytraeidae > Enchytraeus > Enchytraeus crypticus. Next base: position 69,354 of record CAJHZI010000356.1, on the reverse strand, counting down.
ATTCAATTATGTATATAAGAGAGAATTTTTGCATAGCTTTGTTTTTCTTCAGTACAGCAAGACTTTTCCTAATGCTATAAATACTCTTTCATTAATTTTCAATGTTTTTGGAGAAAAGTTTGAGACGAAGATAGTTAAAAAGGCTAAACAGCAGTTGCTTAGTAACATAAAGAATTGGAAAATTAAAGGAACCGAGTCTGATGAGATTGATCGTGACAGTGACCTTCACAATGTCAGTGATAGAAATGTGGGAAAGAAGCTGCAGAAAGCTATTCGTGCCAGTTCACCTTGGTTGAAATATTTTAACGAAAGAAGATGTCAGACACAGAAGATCAATGAGATTGAAATTGATTGTATTGGCAGTTCAAAGAAGTTAAATAAGTTCTATTCAGAAGCCTTGACTGGCTACTTAATACGTCACTGGCTGTCTTTGTTTCCTTTGTGGTGCATGGCTGTTGCAAAAATATTTGATATAAAAGATTTAAAATCTTCTTTTTCCAATTGTCATGTTGAGAATTAGTTTAACAATGTGAAATCTCGCCACATCAGAAACAGCAGTTCAGGTGTCAGAATTAGAGTCACAAAGTTCATCAGTAAACAACGTGAAAATATAAAAAAACGCCGACTACGTTTCAAACTTGCAGAGTCAAGACCTACAAAGAGACGTGGCTTAGGCACTGATATTCATGAAGCAGAAGAAAAATGGGGGAAGAAACGTGCGAGATATGTGAAGCTTTCCACGGCTGCAACGGAAACATTATTTAAAACTAATTCTTCATCATCGTCTATCTCCATTACGTCCCATAATTGTGACAATATTGCAGGTGTAGTCTCGTCCAGTGTAGAAATAAATTTATCTGCGACATCAAGTGTTGTTCCTAATTCTGTTAGTAATGCCAGTATTGCTAGTGTAAATCCAATATCTTTTGAAGTTCCGACCTCGAATTTTGAATCAAGTGCAAGAGACAGTAACGAGCAAATTGCTGTAGTGCAAGCCAAGCGTTTAGCAAGTGCAAGTATCATAAGCATTTCAACTGTGGATGGTACGACTCAAGCAGTTACGACTGATTTTGCAAGCAAAACTCAAGCAGTGAAAGAGCCCAGCTTAAAGCTGGAATTCATGATTCGGAGGGGTAGACGAATGACCCTGAATGACAAAGAATCTGTTTTGCCTGAAGGGGAATGGTTGGAAGCAAATGTTGTTTATGGTTTTCTAGATTGCTTTCAATCAGAGAAGTGCTCCATGTGGACTGATGCAGATTGGCGCAATGTGAATTCATTGAAACCTGTGTCCTCCATGGATGGTGTAAATTGGGAAAAGGTTAATATTATATATATTCCAATGTGTTCAGGCGGCCACTTCACAGCTCTTGTACTAGATATTGTAAATAAAACAGTTCCTTACTTGAAACAGTGGCTCATGAAATAACACTTGAGAAAAACTGTCGCGCCTTTACGGCCAAATGGAATAAATATGTTTCATTGTATCTGAGCGATATATTTTGCCATGGTGGCAAGTTTACGACGTTAAATATCAAGCATCCTATGCAGAGGGATGGATCGAGCTGCGGAGTATTGATATCTTTGTTTGGCAAGTATATTGCTGAAGGCCTTAGCATTGAAGGAGTTCCAACAGATGCTGTCAGCATGAAAGCTGCAAGAATGGAAATCTGGGATACTCTCGTTCAAAATAAAGATACTGAAAGATGCTGCACGTGCAGAAATAAAGAAGACTTGCGCCCCAAAACGCTTAACCTAGAACGATGGCTAGTCTGCTCCCTTTGTGACAATAACTTTCATTTTGCCTGTGCAAAGAAGGAATGTAATGCTACAGGTGTTGATAATAGGAAAAATGGCTATGTAGTTATTGTAAAAATGCCATATAAATTTTTATTTCAATTTTGAAATGTAATTTATAAAAAGTTTTGTAAACTTTAAAATAATTATATGTAATTTTAAATCCGATAAAAATAAAAATTTCATTCTAATATTATTGTACTAAAGTAAGCTTTTATTAAATTTTATATTAAAGAAATGACTGACAATTTCTGCAAGTACTACTTTTTGTTGGAGTTTATTCTGCCAATGGTGGAGATATTATTGTGCAAATGCAACAGATTGTAGATGGATAGTGTTCATTTTGTGTGTAATTGAAATGGTGGACATATTCTATCTGCACTAATTTTTGTGCACTTCGAAATGTCTGTTTTATAGTGAAAAATACCTTAAAATCTCTGCCAGTCCTACTTTTATTGGAGATTATTCGTCCAATTGTGGAGATATCATTGTGCAAATTCACCAGATTGTAGCTGGATAGAGTTCACCTTGTGTGTAATTAAAATGGTCTAGAGATTCTCTCTGCACTTCCTTTTGTGCACTTCGAAATGTGTGTTTTATAGCGAAAAATACCTTGAAATCTCTGCCAGTCCCACTTTTATTGGAGATTATTCGTCCAATTAGGGAGTTATTAGTGTGCAAATGCACAAGATTGTAGCTGGATAGTGTTCATTTTGCGTGCAATGGAAGTGGTGCACATTTTCTATCTGCACTTTCTTCTGTGCACTTCGAAATTGTGTTTAATAGTGAAAAATACCTTAAAATCTCTACCAGTCCCACTTTTATTGGAGACCATTCGTCCAATTGTGGAGTTATTATTGTGCAAATGCACCAGATTGTAGCTGGATAGTGTTCATTTTGTATACTATTGAAATGGTGCACATATTCTATCTGCACTTGTTTTTCTGCACTTCGAAATGTCTGTTTTATAATTCATCCAATTGGGGAGTTATTAGTGTGCAAATGCACCAGATTGTAGGTAGATAGTGTTCATTGTGTGTGCAATTGAAATGGTGCACATATTCTATCTGCACTAATTTTTGTGCACTTCGAAATATGTGTTTAATAGTGAAAAATACCTGAAAATCTCTGCCAGTCCCACTTTTATTTGAGATTATTCGGCTATTTGTGCAGAACTTACTGTGCAAATTCACCAGATTGTAGCTGGATAGTGTTCATTTTGCGTGTAATTAAAATGGTGCACATATTCTATCTGTGCTTATGTTTGTGCACTTCGAAATGTCTGTTTTACAGTGAAAAATGAATGATAATCTTTACCCGTCCCACTTTTATTGGAGATTATTCGTCCAATTGTGGAGATATTAATGTGCAAATGCACCAGATTGTAGCTGGATAGTGTTCACTTTGTGTGTATTTAAAATGGTGTACATATTCTCTCTGCACTTATTTTTGTGCACTTTGAAATGTGTGTTTAATAGTGAAAAATACCTTAAACTCTCTGCCAGTCCCACTTTTATTGGAGATTATTCGTCCAATTGTGGAGTCATTATTGTGCAAATGCACCAGATTGTATCTAGATAGTGTTTATTGCGTGTGTAAGTAAAATAGTGTACAGATTCTATTTGCTCTTATTTTTGTGCACTTCGAAATATGTGTTTATAGTGAAAAATACCTTAAAATCTCTGTAAGTCCCACTTTTATTGGAGATTATTCGTCCAATTGTGGAGTTATTATTGTGCAAATGCACCAGATTGTAGCTGGATAGTGTTCATTGTATGTGCAATTGAAATGGTGCACATATTCTATCTGCACTTTTTTCTGTGCACTTCGAAATGTGTGTTTAATAGTGAAAAATACCTGAAAATCTCTGCCAGTCCCACTTTTATTTGAGATTATTCGGCTATTTGTGCAGAACTTACTGTGCAAATTCACCAGATTGTAGCTGGATAGTGTTCATTTTGCGTGTAATTAAAATGGTGCACATATTCTATCTGTACTTATGTTTGTGCACTTCGAAATGTCTGTTTTACAGTGAAAATTGAATGATAATCTTTACCCGTCCCACTTTCATTGGAGATTATTCGTCCAATTGTGGAAATGTTAATGTGCAAATGCACCAGATTGTAGCTGGATAGTGTTCACTTTGTGTGTATTAAAATGTTGTACATATTCTCTCTGCACTTATTTTTGTGCACTTCGAAATGTGTGTTTAATAGTGAAAAATGCCTTAAACTCTCTGACAGTCCCACTTTTATTGGAGATTATTCGTCCAATTGTAGAGTCATTATTGTGCAAATGCACCAGATTGTAGTTGGATAGTGTTCATTTTGTGTGTTATTAAAATGGTGTACAGATTCTCTCTGCTCTTATTTTTGTGCCCTTCGAAATGTGTGTTTAATAGTGAAAATACCTTAAAATCTCTATCAGTCCCACTTCTATTGGAGATTATTCGTCCAATTGTGGAGATAATACTGTGCAAATGCACCAGATTGTAGCTGGATAGTGTTTATTTTGTGTGTAATTAAAATGGTGCACATATTCTATCTGCACTTATGTTTGTGCACTTCGAAATGTCTGTTTTAGAGTGAAAAATGAATGAAAATCTCTACCAGTCCCACTTTTATTGGAGATTATTTGTCCAATTGTGGAGATGTTAATGTGCAAATGCACCAGATTGTATCTGGATAGTGTTTATTGCGTGTGTAATTAAAATGGTGTGCAGATTCTATTTGCTCTTATTTTTGTGCACTTCGAAATGTGTGTTTATAGTGAAAAATACCTTAAAATCTCTGTAAGTCCCACTTTCATTGGAGATTATTCGTCCAATTGTGGAGTTATTATTGTGCAAATGCACCAGATTGTAGCTGGATAGTGTTCATTGTGTGTGCAATTGAAATGGTGCACATATTATATCTGCACTTTTTTCTGTGCACTTCGAAATGTGTGTTTTGCAGTGAAAAATACCTGAAAATCTCTGCCAGTCCCACTTTTATTGGAGATTATTCGGCCATTTGTGCTGAAATTACTGTGCAAATGCACAAGATTGTAGATGGATAGTGTTCATTTTGTGGTGCACATGTTCTATCTGCACTTTTTTCTGTGCACTTCGAAATGTGTGTTTAATAGTGAAAAATACCTTAAAATCTCTATCAGTCCCACTTTTATTGGAGATTATTGGTCCAATTGTGGAGTTATTATATTGCAAATGCACCAGATTGTAGCTGGATAGTGTTCATTTTGTATACTATTGAAATGGTGCACAGATTCTCTCTGCACTTTTTTCTGTGCACTTCGAAATGTGTGTTTTGCAGTGAAAAATGCCTGAAAATCTCTGCCAGTCCCACTTTTATTGGAGATTATTCGGCCATTTGTGCAGAAATTACTGTGCAACTGCACCAGATTGTAGGTGGATAGTGTTCATTTTGTGTTTAATTCAATATGTGCATTTTGGATTCCTAGTTTAATCTAAGTTTGGTTTTGAATTTTAATTTTACAAAGGACACCTTAATTTCGAATGTGAATGTCAATGTGAATGTCAAACTAGAATACAGGACATCCGTTTTTATGAAATCGGGTACACTATTCCATATTTGAACACTAGAAAAAGTATTCGAGTTAGAATTTTTCACATTGGAATAAGAATACAAATAGTTAGTTTGTGATAGTCTAGTCTTATACTCATGATTGGCAGTTCTGTTGAGAAAATAATCTTTATTAATATTGGAAGCAGTCCTATTGCTATCAGATTGAATATATTTGTATATTAGTTTACCAATTGCTAATTTAAATAGTAAATTAAGAGGAAGGAAATAAAAATTTAAAATTTTGTAATTCTTTAACATTGCAAAATTTATTTTGCTCTTGAAGATTTCTTAGTACCTTATTCATTGCAACTTGTAATGGATGCAACATCGATCGACTAGTATTGCCGTATATTTCAATACCATAACAAATACGTGAGTAAATAAGTGCGTGAAATAACTTTAAGCGACAATTAATGGGTAAGAATTTTTTACGATTGAATAGCATTGAATTCAAAGAATTAATTTTTTTAGCTAATTGATTTATATGTTCGTGAAATGATAATTTATCATCAATCCAAACACCTAGGAACTTAACACTATTAGATCTAATAAGTTCACAGTCATTTATCTTAATTTTAATATTATTGATCTTAATAATTTCATTATCTAGATTAGACGGATAAAATAAAATGAAAGTCGATTTGGCAATATTAACAGTTAATCGATTACAATTGAACCAACACAATAAATTATTACATACAATATTACCAGTCATATATAGCTCTACAATCTTATCTTCACACTCAAAAACATTTGTATCATCAGCAAATAGTTTTAACTTTGCGTTATTATACGATTATTGTATGTCATTGATAAAAATGAGGAATAATAGAGGCCCAAGAATAGATCCTTGGGGTACTCCAGTACAAACGGGTAGAACGGATGAAATAGCTTCGTTTACGGGTGTTGATAATAGGAAAAAATGGCTCTGTAGTTATTGTAAAAATGCCATATAAATTTTTATTTCAATTTTGAAAGGTAATTTATGAAAAGTTTCGTAAACTTTAAAATAATTATATGTAATTTTAAATCCGATAAAACTAAAAATTTCATTCTAATATTATTGTACTAAAGTAAGCTTTCATTAAATTTTGTACTAAAGAAATGACTGACAATTTCTGCAAGGCCCATTTTTATTGGAGACTATTCGTCCAATTGTGGAGATATTACTGTGCAAATACAAAAGGTTGAAGCTGGATAGTGTTCATTTTGTGTGTCATTAAAATGATGCACAGATTGTATCTGCACTTTTTTCTGTGCACTTTGATATATGTGTCTTATAGTGAAAAATTCCTGAAAATCTCTGCCAGTCCCATTTTCATTGAAGATTACTCGTCCAATTGATAAGATATTACTGTGCAAATGCACTAGATTGTAGCTGGATAGTGTCCATTTGGTGTGTAATTAAAATGATGTACAGATTCTATCTGCACTCTTTTTTGTGCACTTTCAAATGCGTGTTTTGCAGTGAAAAATACCGTAAAATCTCTACCAGTCCCACTTCTATTGGAGATTATTCGTCCCATTGTGGAGATATTACTGTGCAAATGCACCAGATTGTAGCTGGATAGTGTTCATTTTGTGCGCCATTAAAATGATGCACAGATTCTATCTGCACCTTTTTCTGTGCACTTCGATATATGTGTCTTATAGTGAAAAATACCTGAAAATCTCTGCCAGTCCCACTTTTATTGGAGATTATTCGTCCAATTGTGGAGATATTACTGTGCAAATACACCAGGTTGTAGCTGGATAGAGTTCATTTTGTGTGCCATTAAAATGATGCACAGATTCTATCTGCACCTTTTTCTGTGCACTTCGATATATGTGTCTTATAGTGAAAAATACCTGAAAATCTCTGCCAGTCCCACTTTCATTGGAGATTATTCGTCCAATTGTGGAGATGTTACTGTGCAGATGCACCAGATTGTAGCTGAATAGTGTTCATTTTGTGTGTCATTAAAATGGTACACAGATTCTCTCTGCACTCTTTTCTATGAACTTCGAAATGTGTGTTTTATAGTGAAAAATACCTTAAATTATCTACCAGTCCCACTTGTATTGGAGATTATTCGGCCTTTTGTGGAGATATTATTGTGCAAATGCACCAGATTGTAGCTGGATAGTGTTCATTTTGTGTGCAATTAAATTTGTGCATTTCGGATTCTTAGTTTATTCTAAGTTTGGTTTGAATTTTAATTTTAGAAAAGATACCTTAATTTTGAATGTGAATGTCAATGTGAATGTCAAACTGGAATACAGGACATTTGTTGTAGTTATAGTGTTATGGTCTTTAGTGTTAATTTTGTAATCGAGGCACTGGTTAACTGGGACTAAAGGGAAGGTGATAACAATGAATTGTGGTAATTGAAAACAATTGTTTGTATTATTACAGTCTGCGATATCACAATCTCAACCCCAACTACATAAAGAAGAAGTCTCGACTTGCATCTTTACCAGTGCTAACAATGGAAAGATGTTAGAAATCCTTATTCAAATTGATCGTCTTATGATAGCCTATTATTATATAGCATGTCTTATATTAGATAGCCTATTATTTAAGGGGCTGGAGCCAGTGGCGATGTCGGTAAGACATTCGACCGCGGATCAGTATGTGCGGGGTTCAAATCCTGGGCTCGCCCGTCACTGATATCGCTTTCGAGTGAGGAAACTGACGTTAACCTTAGCTTTACCAGCTTTTTATTGAGTGTTTTTAACTTAAATTCATACGTCCACTTGAATCACGCTTCTGAAATGTTAGCAAGAGTTGCCTCAGCATTTGTTCATCCCGTTTTGTCAGTCTGACGTGTTTCTCTGGATTGTGTGAATTTTATGACGACTTCGATTAACCTCCGTTTATTTTAAATGCTTACCCGTGACTCACTGGTTGGAACCCTTGGATGCTGTACAAGTGTAGCAAGTGTCGAGAGAGTTAAAATATATATATTCTTTTAACCACGAAAGTTACTCAAAACATCAGCTCTTTGTAACCCAACCTACACTGCGATCCATGAATATATCTAAAATAAAATATTTTAGTAACTGTACGGTTGTATTTAAGACTATATAGGCCTAAACGAAAAGTATATTGGTCTAGAAGTTGTAGCCAAATAGGTACAAATTTGACAATATTTTTGAACGGAATCGGCTTGATATAGTGGGTTAATATTTAATCAATTTTATTACTTATGCTTTTATGAAATTTTTTATTTTTATTTTTTTTTAATTTAAAGAATTAAAACTGGTCTACAAAGACCAACCATTAATTTTGTCCGAACAGTCTAACAAGTACACATAACTAAAAGTAATCCACTGACTACATTTAGATTTTACAACTTTAAAATAAATCTAAACTTGTTGGCATAAATAAGGCATAAATAATTAATAATTATAATAGCAAATTGCTGTACTAGACCAGTACTTGGACCATTCAAATTAATTGATTTGATATCAAATAATTCAATTCAATATTAATTTATTCTAGATTAATTATTAATTTGATTAAATCACGAAATTCGTTCTAATTTTTGATTAAACTAATTCGAAGGGTTTCGTCCTCTTCAGTCTGCGCACACGATGTCGTTGATTAAGTAGTCTAAGAGCTTGAGGATTGATGTGACGACTGAGCCGATCTTGATGTCTTGATGCCGCCATTCTTATTTCTTCTGCTACCAGAGTTATTTTCAGATCACGATGAATATCAGCATTTCTGATGTACCACGGAGCATTTACAATGTTTCTTAAGACCTTATTCTGGAACGTTTGTATGATTTTGGTATTTGATGATTTCGTGCAGCCCCACATTTGACATCCATAAAGCCAGACTGGCTTCAGAACCTGACAATAAATTATAAGTTTATTATTTACCGAAAGTTTAGAATTTCTCCCAATGAGCCAGTAATACTGCCTATATTTGAGGTTGAGCTCATTTCTTTTCTTCTTGACATGCACTTTCCATCTCAACTTACTATCTAAATTCATGCCAAGGTATTTAGCACTATTTTCGTAGGGAACAACAGTACCATTGATAGCTAGCCTTTGCGGATTCTTCATTCTTTTGTTCGTGAAGTTTACGTGAACAGACTTTTGTTCATTTAACTTTATCTTCCAAGATTTAGTCCACTCTAGAAATGTATTACATGCTGCTTGTGCTCTGGTCGTCGATGTGGCGAGATCCTTGCCAGTTGCGATTATTGCTGTATCATCTGCAAATGTGGCCATAGTAACTCCTCTCATAACTGGAATATCGCAAGTGTAGAGCAGGTAAAGGATTGGTCCAATCACGCTTCCCTGTGGAACGCCTGCATGTATTCCTTTGAGATCAGAATATTCATCGTCATATTTAACTCTATATGATCTATTCGAGATATAAGATGTTAATATCTCTGTATACTGTTGTGGCAACTGCTGGTTGAGTTTATATACCCGGCCTTCATGCCAAACTTTATCAAAAGCAGCAGCTACATCTAGGAATAATGCCGTACAGACTTCCTTTTTCTCTAATGCATTCTCGATAACGTCAGTTATTCGATGTACCTGTTCTATTGTAGAATGCTTTTGTCTAAATCCAAACTGAAAATCCGGGATTAACTTTCGTTCTCCGATGATCGGTTTCATCCGTTTCAGAAGTAACTTTTCAAAAAGTTTTGATATAACAGGTAGAAGAGAGATAGGTCTGTATGATTTGACGTCGTTAGGAGGTTTACCTGGTTTTTGTATCATAATTATCTCAGCAACTTTCCAGCTGTCTGGTACGTATCTCAGTCGAAAAGCAGCATTAATTATGTACGTCAACATGACTAACCCTTTCCGTGGCAGTTCTCTCAAAATCAATCCAGTGATCAGATCGAATCCTGGAGCCTTTCTTGGACTTAAATTTGTTTTTATTTCTTGAGCCAATTCTTTAGGGGTAGTTAATGGGATAGCTTCAAGATTGCTATTAGGGATGAGATGTAGTGATATATTATTCTGTACTGGGTTTGGTTGAAAAATCTCATAGAGGCTTTCAGCAAAGAGGTCGGCTTTTTGCTTATTGCTTCTGGCCCAGGGCTCTGTTCCATTTCTGACAGGAGGAATTGAGACTATGGGTCTTTTAATTCGCTTTGTAGCTTTCCATAGAGAATAATCGCCGTGTTGAGTTGTCGTTAGGTTACTTAGATAAGAATCCATTGACTCATCTTTTAGTTTCTGTATTTCTCTTTTCAGGTTTTGGGTTCTATTGTTTAGAATAGTTTTATCTCCTGGATCTCTAGTCTGCTGCCACCTTCGTCTTGCCTTCCTCTTCTCAGTCACAAGCCGTCTAATTTCAATTGGATAATTATTACCCGCAGTAGGAAAATGTCTTTCTCGAGTGTTCATGTAAGCTGCATTCTGTATTATTCTAACAAATTTATCCACTTCGTCTTCTAGCTGCTCTACAGTTTTCAGAGGAACTTTCAGGTTAATATTACTTTGCAGATCACATTTGAAACCCGTCCAATCGGTAGATTTATTTATCAATGTAGGTCGAGATTCTTTTTTGAATGTATTCTCGCTTAGTGTGAGAAGTACTGCAGAGTGGTCAGAGTCAAGATCATAGTTATCATCAACATGGAGGAAGTTTGCTGCAACTTTCCTGGTTATGAAGAAATCTAGCATATCAGAGAGTTTATTGGTATCAGTTGGCCAGTATGTTGGCTTACCTGCAGACTGGAAATTGCAACCCAGTTCTTTTATGGCCTTTAGTAATTCATTGCCTTTAGTTGTAGTAATTCTAGAGCCCCAGTCTACATGCTTAGCGTTGAAATCACCTCCAAGAATAAATCTCTCGCCAAGTTGTTGTAAAAGTACTTTATATTCAGCTAATTTCAGATTATATCTCGGTGGGATATAGACAGCCCCTATAATTAGTGTTTGCTTCATTGATTTAATTGAAACTAGGGTAAGCTGCATTTCTGGCTTTTGTAAGTATCTTTCCTCATGATGACAGATTGAGTTTTTAACAATAATAGCACTGCCTCCTCTCGCCTGATTGTCTGGGTGAATGGTGTGGTAGAACTTGTATCCTCTAATTTTTAGGTATGACTCGCTTGTAAAATGTGTTTCAGTTATTAAACAGACATCTATTGATTGAATATGTAAGAATACCTCCAATTCTGTTTTTTTATTCAAAATGCCATTAGCATTCCAGAGTGCTATTCTTAAGTCTGTTCTATTCACTATTAAGATTAAGACTTTGAGATGACGCAATCGCCTCAGCCTCTAGCGCGTTAAGTCTTTCACCAAATTTCTTAAAACTCTCCATCATGTTCTGAAACAGTAGCCTCAGATCAGAAGTCTGGTTTACACTGAGAGTAGCAATTCCTTGCTGCCTATTGGTTGCCATGGAGTATGAGGTACCTCTCTGGACAAGAGATGGCTTCGAGGTAGTAGTAGTGCTCGTGGGTCTTTATGATTCTTGTCTTCGTTTCTGAAGTTCTTTGGCGATGACACAACCTCTATAGCTTGCTGGATGGGCTTCACCGCAATTTGAACATTTGGCTGGCAGGTCTTGTGCCTTAGTACATTGGGATGAGTCGTGATTTCCAGCACATTTGACACAGACAGAATCACGATAGCAGAAATTTTTGGTGTGACCAAACCTTTGGCATCTTTTGCACTGAGGGATTATTTTATTTGTTCTTAATGCCTCAATCTTGACTCTCATGTGGCATAAGTATTGGATACTGAAGATCTTCTTGATATCCTCCGTCTTATCAAAAACGAGAGTGAACATGGGTAGGGGAACACTTCCTTGAGCTGTCTTCTTATGCCTAGGTTCAACCTGGATTATCTTGAAGTCTTGATTTAGCAATTCGTCTTTGATTTCATCCGGATCACAGGAAGAGTGCAGATTTTTAGCGACAACTCTGATAGGCCGGTCTAGCTTATTCTCGTAAGTATGCCACTGATACTTATTCTGCTCAACTACATCTCTCAGTGCCCTGTATTCTTCTGAAGTATCCACATTTATTTTGACCTGGTTATTATTTAGACACGCAGCCTTGTATTTAAGATTTTTGCTTTCTAGCAATTTCTTGATCTGATCATACTGCTCAACTTTGCTGATGATTATTGGGGGTGGTTTTTGCTCTCTAACAGGTTTTGGCGCCGGGTCCATAGGTACAGTTAAAGTTGAATTACTGACTTCTCCCGCTGGATTTTCCGCTGGATTTTCTGCTGTTTTTATCAAGTTTTCTCGCAGTTTCTTGCGTTTTTTCCCTCTGGGGTTCAGCCATTCCGTTTCACGGTTAACTATCTCCTCCTCCTCGGATTTAGTTGGACTGCTGTCCTTCTTGTATAGTTGTCTATAGAAGTCTAGCTCAGACTCTAGATCTTCTATTTTTTTCAAAGCTCTTTGCAACGATATCTCTAAATTCACCTCAGCCATGATGTTTAGATCAGTGCAACAGGTGGGTGATCAGTGACGCGTGCATAACGCTGCGCGAGCGTATAGGACAAAGGTCAACCGGTGTAAACAAAAGTTCGTTTAATTTCTGATAATTCTTCACGGAAAGCGATGAAAATCAGCTAATATCCGTATGCCAAAGTAAATCTATATATAATCCATAAATGGGCAACCCAGAGGGATGAGAATGTGACTATAACTCGATAAATTTACTATCAATAACTTGAGCAATTTTACAAGTAAACCTCCTTGTTATTGTTTACCATAGATATGTAATTGCTTTTATCAAATGAGACTATTTTAATTAATATTTAATTTCAACATCTTGGCCTACGTAGCTTTATTATACAATAGCTTCCTTGTCGTGCAAGCTTAAGCGTTACCATTAGACTACAGCGTTACCACTATACTACAGCGTTATCACTATTCTACAGCGTTACCCCCATAGAACTTTGGTTACCACTAGACTAAAGCGTTATCACTATACATGATCTTTTATTATGAGTTACAGGCTCACAAATTGATATCCCTACATGTACAAGTAAGGTTACAATCATATATATTGATTCACAGAGAAAACAGTTTACAAAATTAGGTTAATATTTAAGGGCATTCTTTATAATTCATTCCGCTACAACACAGATCAAAGAATCGGTCTACTATTTGTATTATACATCGGCTCATAAAATTGATTGTTTTGTGGAAGGCAACTGCAATGTAATGTATTTTAGCGGCAAGGTCTTCACCAATTGTGGAAGGCAACTGCAATGTAATGTATTTTAAAATGTAATATATCCTCTCTAGATATTCTAGACGTATATTAACTGTAAATAAAGACATATGTTTATCATCATAATCATATTAGAATGTCTCAATAGCGCAATGGTTAGAGGTGTAGATAACGTCATGAAGTTTTAAATGACAGACCCTGAGGTGAATTGAACCCTCGTGGGTTCGAATCCCAGCCGCGCTGATGTGAGTGTAAAATCTCGGACATTCACTGGACTGGCTACAGGGAAAAAATGGACAAAATTGCTAATGGATTTAACATGTGGTATTAAAAGTGATGGATATCAACGTAGTTGATCGTTTCACTATAATATGTGTTATTATTATCATTTGCCAAGAAATTGAAATTTAATTTTAATGTAATTATTTAAAATACCATTATCCATTCTGCTAATAAATGAAGAAATACATAATAAATATATACGAATATATAGAATATTGCCAGCCTTCAATAGAAGCGCATATACCTCCCCACTCTCTCACTAGGCTTTGTTTATTATGTGAACAGAGTTACCGCTATTTATTATAAAAAATGTTTACATTCTTATTACAGCTCTGCATTGTTTACAAATATAAAACTGTTGATGTTATACTTTTAAAATAATTTATACTATTAGTTTCTACTTTATAACTCCTTGAACCTCTCCAATGGCTTGTAAGAACCTTTTATTGTCCTTCTGACTATATTCAATGTAAACGCAATTTTGGTTGTTCTGATATATTAAAGAATATCACTCAAGTTTACTTAATTAACTATTGAACATTTCAGCAAATTTCTTTAAATTTCCCGTTCGTGTTTAATCTAAATGGCACTGTAAAAGTCAAAGATGGATTCAAATAAAAGCCAATCTCCTGATGTTAGTTCAGCGCCTAATATAAATTCTGGCGGCTCTGCAGGAACTTCTACAAGCAGCTCTGATCAAAGTACTAGCGCCATAGCATCAAGTAGCTGTACAACCGTGTAAGTAGTTGTAGTAAACTCTGTAAGAAGTTAGTAGTGATAATAAATAATGGCCAAAAGAAATGTACGTTTTCCCCCATTTAAGGCTAACTAGGAAATTATTAATCATAAGTAATTTTCACAGAAACTCAACATTTTACCTTCATTAAATGAGAATTATTTTATTATTATTAATATTATATGATTATTATTAGATGATTGTCATCAATGATGTTCAAGACATATTTACCCTCCACCTTCCATGATGTTCGAATCATATTCCTTTCCTCAAATTCATTTGTTTAAAAAAAATTTGTATTCTTTCTGGAGCCTAGGCGTGCACTAACTAAATGTTCTTTCTGATTTTGCTTGGATCTTAGTACTCTGTCGCCTTTTACACACGTGCAGTCCACAGTTGGTTTATTCTTGAGCATTTCAAGCATAACACGGGTCAAAGGAAAGTTTATAACCAGAATTTTCATATTTCTACTCAATTGTGCTGATTAATATCTGGTGAGTTATTGTCAGATATGATGGTAAATGTGAAATATTCATTAGGCATGAGTCTTGTGATATATTGTTTATAGAGAACTGTGTTTATACAAATTTTTGTACAAAAAGTAATAATTTAATTTTGAGTCATTTAAGCTGTGAGTTTAATTTGCTAATCAAATTTAATGTAGGAATTTATGAGAATATATATGAGATTCTGAACTATTTCTAAGTTTGCAGAGGAGATGAAGATAATATTATATGACGTTTTTAAATCAAATCACAAAGTGTTGTTCCAGATATAGAGTTCCTGTAAAGCTGCGTGTCGTATCAATATTCACTGTAAAGTTGAGTAGGAGTAAAGTAAAATTTTTGGAAATTTTCTTCAAGTTTCTTCAATTACTTCTTTCTTTTCCCTTACTGTGTAAAAACTGTTAGAAGACATTGTTATATGATGTCAAATAATAAGTGATGTCACATGATATCATCTCTTAGTGCACTGTCTACTGGCAGGTCCATGGTACATAACGCCTCCACTCTTCTTTGTCTTCCGCTTTCCTCTTCATTTTCACATATGAGTGGATCTTTAAATCATCTAACATACCTAATCTCGGCCTGCCCCTGCCTCTTTTTCCTTCCATTCTACCTTCTATGACCTCTTTTAATAGACCATCCCCCCTTAGAATGTGTCCTGATATGATATCATATGATAAGTCAAATAGATATCATTTTAATGAAATATTATCTATTTCAGTCCTGCTCGACAAGTGAAACAAAACGCCATCATTGTGAACAATAGACAGGTATGAGAGCAGATGTATCGTTAGTTCTTGTTAAATATGTTAAGCATATGTTAAGCACAATTTCATGAACATAGTAAAATTAACTGTTGAAAGATTTAAGATCTGCTTTATGAAAGTCTACTGAGAGAGTGAGAGATAAAGAGGACGAAAGAGGGAGAGAGTGATAAAGTGAGAGAGAATTAAAATCATAGTAAATTCAATTGATTACAAGAAGGAGGCTTTGATCTGATAAGTTGGACGAAACTACGATCAGTTATTCAATATTGTTTAGCTTTTTCATTGGAATCCACAGTCACGCTGTCACAATGCTACTGCTATTTTGCTTATGTTTTAATGTAGAAATGCGGAATTCTATGTTTTGCTATATATATGTACATTTTTGCCATGGTAATCTAAGCATGCAAAAAATGGGTTACTATTTTTATGCGTATACCTGTATATATTTTTTGTATGTTTGTTCGAATGCTTTTAAAATTTTAAATATTTCAGAAAGGAAATCCGATACTGAAATTTGTGAAAAAAGTTCCTTGGGAGTTTGGTGATATCATTCCAGATTATCAGATTGGACCTTCGTCTTGTGTTTTATATCTGAGGTATGATGTAGAGCATAAATTATCAGATTGGAGCTTCGTCATGTGTTTTATATCTGAGGTATGATGTAGAGAATAAATTAGCTTCTTCAGTCTCTTTCTTAATTGTCTCTTTGATCATTTACTTCAGCTGATGGAAAGCTGAAGTCCTCGAAAAAATTCATGCATTCAGTCAAATATCTTGACATCTACTTTAAATCAATGCTAATTAGTTGATACATAATTATACTCTATCTAGCTTACTATCAGCAAAATTGCGCTATAAATTCATATAGGGTGAAAATTAAACTTAGGGTTCAAATATACTATAATAATGTTAATATTCTCAACATAATATGTAATGTTTGTTGTAGTTATGGTGTTTAGTGTTAATTTTCTAATCTAGGCACTGTTTAACTGGAACTAAAGGGAAAGTGATAATAATGATAATGATTTGTGGTAATTAAAAACAATTGTTTGTATTATTACAGTCTACGATACCACAATCTCAACCCCAACTACATACACGAGAGACTGAAGCTGCTCGCTAATACCTTCGTCCTCAGAATCCTTCTAGTGCAGGTGGACACTGTAAGTACAATGTTGTACTGTAAGTACAGTGTTGTACTGTAAGTACAGAGTTGTACTGTAAGTACAGAGTTGTGCTGAGTTGTACTGTAAGTAGAGAGTTGTACTGTAAGTAGAGAGTTGTACTGTAGGTACAGAGTTGTACTGTAAGTACAGAGTTGTACTGAGTTGTACTGTAAGTAGAGAGTTGTACTGTAAGTAAAGAGTTGTACTGAGATGTACTGTAAGTACAGAGTTGTACTGTAAGTACAGAGTGGTACTGTATGTACAGAGTTGTACTGTAAGTACGGAGTTGTACTGTATGTACAGAGTTGTACTGTAAGTACAGAGTTGTACTGTAAGTACAGAGTTGTACTGTAAGTACAGAGTTGTACTGAAATGTACTGTGAACACTGTAAATTTTTTCCTCTGTGTTGTTCTGCCGGATCAGAGAGAAAATACACTTTAGAGAAAATTGCATAAAATTCAGATGTGAG
Source organism: Enchytraeus crypticus (assembly GCA_905160935.1). NCBI lineage: Eukaryota > Metazoa > Annelida > Clitellata > Enchytraeida > Enchytraeidae > Enchytraeus > Enchytraeus crypticus. The sequence continues at coordinate 51,890 of CAJHZI010000356.1, read as the reverse complement.
TGTCACACTATCAAAATAAATATTTTGCATTTCGTGGTTCCATTAGTTGCAAGATGTAGGTCAAAGTTTTTGCTGAGTTAAAGTCTTTTATAATGACTTAAATTTATTTGAATTCTCGTGAGCTGGCCAGCAGATTGAGTTATAAGGTGTTTTAATATAACTTTTGAACCTGTCATTTGGCAAACCATTTGAATTAAATTACAAAAGTTTTATTCAATTAAGTTTTATGTTTGTCATACATGTATACATATACTAAATGTCTCAATAGCGTAGGTGTAACGTCATGAAGTTTTAAATGACAGATCCTGAGGTGAATGGAACCCTTGTGGGTTCGAATCCCAGCCATGCTGATCTGAGAGCAAAATGTCGGACATTCACAGGACTGGTTATACGGAAAATGGTCTAAATCGCCTAACGGTTAAAATATGTGGTAATAAAAGTAATAGATATTAACATAGTTGATCATTTCACTATAATGCGTGTTTACTTTACTTTTAGAAAGATCCAGATCATAATCTGAAGGAGCTGGCTGCCATGTGTATTCTGGCAGACTGTACTCTGATGCTGGCCTTCTCGTTAGTACAGTATCATAGCTGTTGTTGTTAACAAATTATAGTTGTTATTATTACAAATTATAGTTGTAATTATCTAGCGATACTGTAGGTTTTAATACTAGTGTAGAAAACTAGTATTAAGCGATATTATCTAGCTATACTGTAGGTTTTAATACTAGTGCAGTTTTAATACTGTGATCGACCTTCAATAAGAATTTATAGCTGAAAAAATATTGAAAGTTTTCTCACTGATCTGAAAAATTTAGAATGGTCTAATATTTATGAGAGTGATGATGTTGATAAATCTATAAAAATTTTAATATTTAGTTTGTCACGTATCACTGAGAACAACTTTCCTCTTGTTAAATGCTTGCGTAAAAGATTAAAAGATAAACTAATGAACTAAAAAGATGTATTAAATTCAAAAACAATCTTTTTCTAAAATATAAGACTTCTAATAGCGATAAAGATAAACTTGACTATAAAGTGTACCGTAAAGTACTTGATAAAAAGTTGCACATACACGAAGTTAATTTCTTTAAAAACTTACTTGATAACAAAATTAATTCAGTAAAAAGCATATAGAAAACGTTAAACAATATTTGCTCCTATAAGAACAGCTCAAAGAATTCATCTATTAAAAGTCACTACACAGATAATGGCAGTACTAATGATAAAAAAGAAGTAGCTGAAACTTTTAATGCTCATTTTAGTAAAATTGGTGAAGACTTGCCGCTAAAATAATTCATACCAATCCAAGCTACACAACATTCTTAAAGAACCATAATCCTGTTTCTTTATTTCTTACTCCAATCTCCAAAAGCGAAACTATCAACGTAATTAATTCATTGAATAATACAACTTCAACTGGTTCTGACAATGTAAGCTCCAAAATTTTGAAACTTTTCTCTGAAATCATATCTTCGCCGTCACATTATAAATCTTTCATTTAGCACAGGTCACTTCCCAGTCAATTTTAAAATCGCAAAAGTTATCCCAATACACAAAAATGAAAGTCCTGATAAAAAAGAAAATTACAGACCAATTTCCCTTTTGAGCAATTTGAGTAAGGTTTTCGAAAAAATTATGTACAAGAAACTAGTTGGTTTTCTAGATAAAAATGAAATTTTGCATGAAAATCAATTTGGATTTAGACCGGGTCATTCAACAATTGATGCACTCAATAGTTGTGTCAATATGATACGTATGGAAAAGGCTAATAAGAACTTGGTTATGGGGTTATTCTTTGATTTTACAAAAGCATTGGACGCAGTCGATCACAGTATTTTACTCGATAAACTTTAGCATTATGGGATACGCGGTATTACTCATATTTGGTTTAAATCATATCTTTCAGACCGTTCCCAATATGCTGTCATTGATAATGTTAAATCTACTGTTTTACCGATGAAAATTGGTGTACCCCAAGGATCAATCTTGGGTCCTATTTATTTTTACTATATATTAATGATATTCAAAATGCCTCTATTGAAGGATGTCTCAAATTATTTGCAGATGATTCAAATACTTTTGTTAATGCCAATAATCTAACAGACCTCTAAAAAAAGGCTAACATTGAATGTATGCGAATTAGCGAATGGAGTAAGGCTAATAAACTAACTATTAACTGCTCCAAATCTGTCCACATGCTCTTCTACCCATCCCAATGTAATGAGGATTATATATTAGCTAATAACCTTTCTGTTACTGTTAATGGAAATGCTTTGTCAAGAGTTAAACTGGTTAAGTTTCTTGGTGTAAATATTGATGATAATTTAACTTTCTGTGAACATATCAAATGTATAACCTCTAAAATCAATAGCATCTGTAGTATGTTATACAGACGCAGAGAGCTATTGCCTGCAATATGTCGTAAAAATTTATATTTTTCTTTGGTGTTCAGTAGAATTTCATACGGCCTTATAATTTATGGAAATAATTCGGAAAAAGCACTTCATCCTCTGCATGTAGCGAATAATAGAGCCCTTAGGATTCTCCAGGTTCAAGACAACGATATAAAATCAAGCTCATTTTTGAGAACTACAGTACCTTGCCGATACATCTGTTGTATAAGTCTATGACTGCCAATATGATTTATAAGTGCTTATATCACGAAGGATTCGTGTCTAAAGTTATAAAAGATATGTTTATATCTAATCTTTTAAATAGCGGCTATCAGACTAGGCTTTTGGTATCCAATTATCTTTCTTTACCTGCGAATCGTTCTAACTTCTCATCTAATGTATTTGAAGGATGCTCAATATGGAATGCTATACCTATTGCAATTAGCAACTTAAACTCATTTAAGTCCTTTAGGGTGTCATACAGACTTTGTCTTATGGAATCTTGGTAATTATTGAATTACTATTTAAAATCTGATATATATTAGATAATCGTATCATATATTATTTTGGGTAATCTATTTACAATCCTAGTGACATAAACGTAACATATTACTGTTGTCATGTTTTAGACAAAACTTTAGTGTTTCTTCGATTTCCTTCTTTCTTTGTTTACTGCGGTGGTCAGCTCGATAGGGTACTTCAGTACCCTCTCTGATGGCCGTGGTGAGCAGGTTTTAGTTTCTGTTTGATGCTACATATGTTGATTCTCACTTTTTTCTGCTGATTTATCTGTTTTTACAATTATTTGTCGGTGTTTGATGAATTTCTAAATAAACATATGTACTACTACTACTACCTATGGTTTGTATGGTTATAATAATGTATAATCTATGGTTTGCTGATTGTACTGATTGAGAGTTGCTGTTAATCTTGTTGATGTTTTCTCTGAGTGTTGCAAAGAGATCTGAGATACTAATTTAGATACTAAACGACTTGTTCATTTCTTCGTCAAGATATATTTTCTGTTTGTTGTTTAGCTTAATTTTCGTTTGTGTATGGCAGTACTGAAATTTGTTGTTTTAAGATTAAATTTCTGTCATATGTAGATATTTTGATATCAAAAGCTGGTAAAGCTAATGTTAACGTCAGTTTCCTCACTCAAAAGCAATGTTATTGACGGGAGAGCCCAGGATTTGAACCCCGCACATACTGATCCGCAGTCGAATATCTTACCGACGTCGCCACTGGCTCCAGCCAGTATTATTAGGTATCAAAGACAGTTATAAAGTACATTGTAGCCTAAGTTAACTGCCTGCTTCGTGAAGAGCAGTATCGCATCTCTCTTGGTGTATAGCTGCATATCTGCATTGTCTGTTCCTAGACATGAGGAGGCTGGAAGGTATCTATCTAGATGTATGTATGTCTGTATGTATGTATGTCTGTATGTATGTATGTATGTATGTGTGTCTGTATGTATGTATGTATGTCTGTATGTATGTATGTATGTATAGCTGCATTGTCTGTTGCTAGTCATGAAGAGGCTGGAAGGTATCTATCTAGTAGATGTATGTATGTATGTCTGTATGTATGTATGTCTGTATGTATGTATGTCTGTGTGTGTGCATTGTGTGTTATTAGACACGAAGAGGCTGGAAGATATCTGGAAACTTACAAGGCCTACGAGAACAAACCGGCAGATCTAATTATGGAGAAATCTGAGACAAATTTCCTCGCAAAAGTTAGTCTGCCACCTTTCTTCGCTCTATTAATCCAGAATAGAGACTTTGAAGTAACCAATTACACTTATATTTTTGCAAAAAACTGGTAAAGCTAATGCTAACGTCAGTTTCCTCACTCGAAAGCGATGTCAGTGACGGACGAGCCCAGTATTTGAACCCTGCACTTACTGGTCCGCGGTTGAATAACTTACCGACATCGCCACTGGCTCTAACCAATCGACCCGGATATTATAGATTTGTTTAACGGAGTAATTGATTATGTAATTAATATATTGATTGATTTATAATTTCAGTTCACAGACACACTAACTTCTGCAAAGAAAATCAATAAGACGGATTCTCAAAGTCTGTTGACGGCTTTTGGCGTAAGTCAAATTTTAGCTGTCCAATTGAGGTCGTTAAAGTCGTTTGTATGGGATAAGGGCTTTGTGAATGGCCTGATTTACCGTGTTTTAGGGTTAATGTTGGTTCTTCTAGGACATATGGGCTATCAGTTTCATATTCCTTATAATGTTTGAATATTGCCAGCCCAAGCACACACCCCTCCCCACTCTCCTACCACTCCCGCACTAGGCTTTGTTTATTATGTAAGCAGAGTTACCACTACACATTATAAAATGTCTGTACAAGTAGTGGTTTAACGCATTGGTTTCTGATAATTGTGTAACGTAGCGTAAAGCTAAAGCTAAGGTTAACGTCAGTTTCCTCATTCGAAAGCGATGTCAGTGACGGGAAAGCCCTGGATTTGAACCCCGTACATACTGATCCGCGGTCGAGTATCTTACCGACATCGCCACTGGCTCCAGCCAAACAGTGGTATAGAAACAATGGTTTAACGCATTGGTTTGCTGATTACGGTTGTTGTTTCACTGATTGATTGTGGTTGATGTGGTTTAGTCGTTTGAGAAGATTTGTGCAGCCACTGAAGAAGAACTCTCTCTCTGTCCTGGTGTTGGACCTCAGAAGGTTTCTTTATATTCAGTCTTGTTAACATAATGTTTTTTTGTATATATATATATCTATATTTATTTATATATATACACTTTCATCAAACATCAAATACCATCAAATTTTACCTCCCTTTGCTTTTATTTTGTTGAACCTTTTATTTTATGTTTTATTTTCTTCTTTCTCCAGTGATGCGATATTTTAGAATCCAAAGTCTTACTCTCAAAAATCCAAAGACTTACTGCCAAGAATCCAAAGTCTTACTGCCAAGAATCCAAAGTCTTACTCTCAAGAATCCAAAGTCTTACTGCCAAGAATCCAAAGTCTTACTCTCAAGAATCCAAAGATTTACTGCCAAGAATCCAAAGTCTTACTGCCAAGAATCCAAAGTCTTACTCTCAAGAATCCAAAGTCTTACTGCCAAGAATCCAAAGTCTTACTCTCAAAATTTCAAAGACTTACTGCCAAGAATCCAAAGACTTACTCTCAAGAATCCAAAGACTTATTGCCAAGAATCCAAAGTCTTACTCTCAAAAATCCAAAGTCTTACTGCCAAGAATCCAAAGTCTTACTCTCAAGAATCCAAAGACTTACTGCCAGGAATCCAAAGTCTTACTGCCAAGAATCCAAAGTCTTACTGCCAAGAATCCCAAGTCTTACTCGCAAGAATACAAAGTCTTACTCTCAAAAATCCAAAGGCATATACCCAAAACTCTAAATCTTGTGTCAGAATTCAAAGTCCAGTTCACAAGAACCCGTAGTATTTTCTAAAGTTTTCAAACCTAAGCCGTTAATGTCATGATGGTAGCTAACGTTGATGGCAATGCATTGCTGTGGAGCAATTTAGTAGATGGTTAGCATGAATATTATCAGCTTGATTTAGTAATTTAACGATTTAAGTGCTGGATGTCATCATGTAGTATTTGATTTAAATGATACGTGTAATTTTAGTCAGGTTATTGTTGTAGAGTGCAATGGTTAGAAGGCCAGAGAATCGAGGTGTCAACAGTTATTAAGTTCAACAGGGTTCTGTCGTGTATCTATCTCTCATTCTTCAGCTAGATTTTATATGAAGTGACTAAGTGGACCTAGTTATATCAATCAATCAATAAGGATTTAACGTACTGTGCCTCGCCATTAGGCTAGTCAGAGACGCCTCTATATGATGAATTCCGTCCCTGACATCACCCTTGTATGAGGAAATGGACGTTAAACCTTTATTATTGTTATTATTATTGATTGGCCTGATTGATTAATTGATTGATTGATTAATTGATTGATTAATTGATTGATTAATTGGTTGATTGATTGATTAATTGATTGATTAATTGATTTATTAATTGCTTGATTAATTGGTTAGTTAATTGATTGATTAATTGCTTGATTAATTGGTTAGTTAATTGATTGATTAATGGATTGATTAATTGGTTGATTAATTGATGGATTAATTGGTTGATTAATTGATTGATTAATTGGTTGATTTATAGGCTCAGAGGCTTCACAAAGTACTTCATCAACCGTTTCTCAGATAGCAGGACGAGATTGTGATTTTTATATATGCAGTATATATATATATACAGTATATATATATATATATATATATATATATATATATATATATATATATATATTTATATATTGTATATGTATATACAGTATATATATATGTATTGTATATGTATATACAGTATATATTTATATATATATACAGTATATATATATATATATATATTATATATATATATATATATATATATATAATATATATAATTTATATATATATATCTCAGATAGCAGGACGAGATTGTGAATTTTATATATACAGTATATATATATATACAGTATATATATAATATATATATATATATATATATTTATTTATATATATATGTATATACAGTATCTATATATATATATATAGATATATATCGTATATACAGTATATATTTATATATATACAGTATATATATATATATATATATAGATATATCTATATATATATATATATATATATATATTTATATATATATATATATATATAGGTTTACATGTATACGTTTACACTATAAAACTTTGCGAAAACAATTTAAATACTCTTAGTTTTTCCTCCTTACTGAGAAGTTAGGCTTGCAGGTCGTAGCGTAGATTTTAAATATTTTCTTTGCAGCTGCATGTTAAAGGGCTTGCACAATAGTCGTAAAATTTTTTTATTATAATTTGTCATAATTATATAATATTGAAAGATTGTGGATGTTGAGCTGTAACGGAAAATGACTGACATTTTCTATAGTTGTATTTTTGAAGTACAAATAGTTATTGAGCACTCGAAACTCCTCTTATTTTTTACTTTCTACGCAATCTAACGAAATATAAACAGATGCTCAGCTGGCATTGTCATGCTTTCAAGTTATACTATGAACGCGAAAGTAAGGGAATGGGCTTTTTGGAATCTCGTCTGAGCTTTCAGACGAAAACAGTTTTGTTCAATCGTGCATATACTTAACTACTTTAGTACAGTAGCGCTACTGTGGCTCATTGCCTAGAGAGGCGCTTATGAAAGGCACTTATTGTAAGACAATATTGAACAAAGACGATGGAAAGATTAATTCTAAACTCAGCGCTACATGTAGCTGAGATTAGCATTAAAATATTGCCAACAACACAAATATTAGGCCTAGGAAAGAGCTCACATTGCTAATAACACAAACGCTACTGTAGTGGTACTGAGATTAACATACAGCAACATGCTTAATCTCAGTAGCACTACACTACGAATAAGAGAAATAATAGGAAGTAAGTTACGAATAACAGATGAGACCTTAAAAGAGTAAATCAAGCACTCATTATAGCGAAATGATCACTTACGTTGATATCTATCACTTTCAATACCACATGTTTAAACCGTTAGGCAATTTTAGATCATTTTCCGTAGAACCAGTCCAGTGAATGTCTGAGATTTTACTCTCAGATCAGCGCGAATGGGAATCGAACCCACAAGGGTTCAATTCTCCTCAGTATCTGTCACTTAAAACGTCATGACGCTACCCCTACGCTATTGAGACATACAAACAGGGTCTTTGAATGCAAGGACCTTAATTGAAACATTACGAATTTCGTATGAGAAAGACGTAACAGAATATACAAAAACAGAAATATAAGCAAGTGAACTCTGTATAATGTATACACGTGCGTAGAGTTGCTCTCAATAGATCTTTTATAAAAGGTGTTTACTTTGAAAAATCACTTTATGTATTATTTCATTCGTTGGAGTGGCGCCACTATGCAAAATAAAATTTATTGTTTTGTGGCAGGGTGCTGCAATGTATTTTATCCTTAAAATGTAATATATCCTCTCTAAATATTCTATCTAGACATATATTAACTATAAATTGAGACATATGTTTATCATCATTTAACAAGATATTAAAATAGAATTTTTTTGTAATTATTTAGTTCTGTTAATTACTGAAGAAATACATAATAAATATATACGAATATATAGAATATTGCCAGCCGTCAATAGAAGCACACACCCCTCCCCACTCTCCCACTAGGCTTTGTTTACTATGTGAACAGAGTTACCGCTACATATTATAAAAGGTCTATATAAAACTATTGGTGGGGTTTAGGAATGATAATACTTCTGGAGGAGGATCTATATACAGAGGTTCATAAGATATAGCTTGCTTCCTCCAGTCAGGTGAAGAGATAATAAACACGCGACCAGTATAGAATGACGCCATAAACAACCGCGAGGTTTTGGTATCAAATATAATAGTGTATAAGTCAATTTCGACGTATCTTGGCTTAGGCAGGTGAAGCTCACCTAGATATCTGAGTTGATAGTCCAATGCAATTACTCTATTCCTAATACCATCTGCTACGAATATATGCTTATTGTTGTTGTCTATGGCTACTGTACTGACCGTGTCAATCCCTCTATCTCGTACCAGGTACGAATTGAAGATTTCCCCCGCAGAATTTACCAGGGAGATTCTCTGAAAGGATCTAAACCGTGTTAAACTGCTTGAGATAAGGAACATGTCGTACGACAACTGTAGTGACTGATATGGTTCACGTATGCTTTCGTGTAAGTAAATCTCCCGCACAAGACGACCGGCGCTCGTGTATTCCACTAGACCGTATTGAACAGCGTCAGCACGAAAGAACCACATGGTAACCAGCAATGTGTGCTCTGCCGTCACTGATAGACCTACTGGATGGTCAGTTCTACTATGCGGCCAGGGAGTGACGGAGTTTTCGGTGAGGTTAACCCGGATGATATAATTTGGCGGCCCGGATGCCATGGTGTAGAGAATTTTATTATGCTCGCAGCTAGCCATGGATACCGGCCTTGTCCTGTTATGCTGCAAATCTATGTAGCCTAAATATTTCAGACTGTACGAATCAATCTTATGGATCCTGGATCGTTTGTTTCGATAGCTTAACATCACAAATATCACGTCGTCAAGCAACGTTATGCAGCTCGTTAGCCCTAGCGCTACCAGGGAGTAATTGAAAGAAGAACACGACCTGCCAGTGTCGTTAGAAACTGTGCAACGAATGTTAATCAAGATTAAGTTAACAACAACAACAACAATTAGATTGCTACTGTATTGTACTGTCATCAGTGACAACATCGATCACTTGGGATCTTTTTCTTTCTTTTCAGAAATTTAAAAAAAATCGTTTGTGGTGAGTCGCTTTGTAGTAACATGTGAGGGGGACGTCCCTGACATCGTCCATGTATGAGGAAGCGGATATTAAATCTTTATTGTTATTATTATTGTCATTATTATTATTTTTATACTCCGAGTGTAAAGAACCCTAGATTTGATAAATACGATTCGAGCAGTACTTTCTTAATCGCCGCCCGGCTACTCGAGGTAATCAGAATGTTTAAAAGAATCGCTGAAGCAAACTGCGTCAAATCTTAGCAAGGTCATGGAAAGCTTTTACAATTATTATTATTATTATTATTATTATTATTAGTATTAGTATTATTATTATTGAACAAAATCCAAGCATACGAACAAACTCTAATTATCCAAATGCGGTGTTAAATCCAACAAATAGATAAACATAGTGTTCAAAGTATTTTTTGATATTTATCTGAGTAACTAAGAATAGATATACAGAATTCCTAATGTCACTAAGTGGATACTAAACAATAGCTGAGAGATTATGAATATATTCTCCGTGAGACGTCCCTGACATTGCCTTATGGCGAGGAACCGGACGTTAAATTTTTATTGATTGATACTTCTCCAAACCTCAAACTGTTCTATACATGTTTGTTTTTCGAAGCACCAGATTGGACGAAAACTGACAGTTAACAAATGAGAAATATGAAAGTGGTTACCAAAAAAGCTCGTCAAGGTATTACGACTATTACAATTAGCCTAATAATCAGTAAGAGCAATACAATAGCAATATTGCAACTCAGTAATCATCTCATGCTACTGGCTTCCTACATTAAGTTATCATAAAAGCATACGATGATTTCAGCCTGTTGGGCAAAACAGTGTTACTTAATGTGTCTACTATATAAAAAGGAAAAGCTAAATGCTAATGTTAACGTCACTTTCTTCACTCGAAAGCGATGTCAGTGACGGGCGAGACCAGGATTTGAACCTCGTACCTACTGATCCGCGTTGGAGCGTTGGAGTATCTTGTCGATATAGCCATCGGCTCCAACCAAAGAGGTTGTGAGTGAAAATATATGCCTTGAACCGGCAATTTAACTGATCACAAGGGCAGAAAGAGAAAGTAGCTGCATATCTGCTACAATGTGAAGGCTACATTGAAATAAATTCAGACTTCTCAAACAATATACATGTATGTAAGTAAGTAAACACGCATTATAGTGAAACGATCAACTATGTTGATATCTATCACCTTTTAATGCCACATGTTTAAACCGTTAGGCAATTTAGTCCATTTTCCGTATAACCAGTCCAGCGAATGTCCGATATTTACTCTCAGATCAGCGCGGCTGGGATTTGAACCCACCAGGGTTCAATTCACCTCAGGATCTGTAATATAAAACTTCATGATGCTACCCCTACGCTATTAAGACATTCATGTATAGTTTAAAGCAAGATACAACCTAGAATGTTGATTCTTTCGGAGATCCAATATCTCCCAGACCTTCCACTACCTTCGAAGTCATCAGGTACATAAGCTTCACCGAATTCCACAGAAAACTTCAAGTAAGACTGATTTAGCCTCAAAGTGACTGGAATTCTCAGGCAAGCTTCCAGTCTCGAGTATGACGCCAGTTTCTTTATTGTCGGCTGTGAATATTTCAGCAGAACTAGTGACTCTTCGCCGGTTGTGCCATTGAGCAGTATCCAGTCCACGGAAGGAACCATTCTTCCACCGAAGTTAATTCTGCAGTTCATTGAGATCATCTGGCAATACCTCGGTGTAGCACTGAACGTTTCCTCGGTGAGATACTGAACGTCGTTGTTTGACCTGCAGTGTGGTTCATTGTCTGAACGAACAGGAACGAATTTCATTCTGATAAAGTAAATATTAACTGAGGAAAGCAGCGGGAAATAACCTCAGAAGCCGTACTTTCCCAAGCTATAGGCTACATAGGGTATGGATAAGGCATATATTCTGTGAAGGGATTAACTTGTTGATCTGAGGAGTGCTCTTATGGAGCGAGAAACAGATTTTGACTAAGAATATGTACCTTAAACCTGCCACTAGGCAGTGCACTGAAGAAGAGAAAATATTAAATCTAATAATAATTTTTGTACAAAGTAAATGTATCATGACTGGAGACAGTGGCGATGTCCGTAAGATACTCGACTGCGGATCAGCATGTTTTCGGGGCTCAAATCCTGGGCTCGCCCGTCACTGACATCGCTTTCGAGTGAGGAAACTGACGTTAACACTAGCCTTTTTAGCTTTTTCCTGCTTAATTATTAAATTTCAAGTAAGTGGAAGTTTCAAGTAATAGTAGCAACATTAGTATAACTGAGATTCAAGGGAAGAGGAAGAAGAAGATGATGACGAATAAGATGATGACGATGATGATGATGATGATTATGCCGATGAATACATTTGCTGATGAAATTTTGATCGATATTCAAGAATAATGGTCCAACAGTTGTCAGAAAATTTATAGTACTGTATTGTGTTAAGTAATATAGTATCGCTATATATAGGCCTAATTTACTAAGAGTAGGGGGTGAGTGCGCTGGGAATTGCTGTGAATTTTCGTAGTCTAGACTGGAGGAGTTTGATAGTAGATAATATAAATAGGAGTTAGATAATAGATAATATCTATTTTGAGAGTTTGCTCCTATCAATAAAATCCTGATTTAAAATCCTATTTGAGATCTTGAACATTGGGAACCAAACAATACAGGTAGGGCCTAATGTTTTAACAGAACAGAAGGAAGAAAAAGAATGAACATAGAGGAAATGACAAAAAATTGAGTTTTGTGGAGGAATATCATAGATAAATCTTCGGCTGGAACCAGCCTCAGGATAATCACCTGACATGACATGAATGTCATAACTATAAAATGTAGCCAATAAGTAGTTTTACCAATTACGTAGAGTTCTGAGGCAGCGCAGTTATGAGCAATTCCTTCAATACAAGGATCATATCCAAATCCCTCATCATCCACACAGAGATAAGTCCCAGAGTCCTCCAGCTGAACGTTTGTGATGTTGAGGAACCCGCTACCATCGTCGTAATATCTAGGATTTTTCTCTGAATAAACAAATGTTAATTAGGACTAGTTCCATGAGAGAGAGATATGTGTTTATTTCAGCATCAACACCAAATCACTGACAAACAACAGATGTGTAAAAATTATTAGATACTAGCAAAAGAAATCATACAACAATCAGATGGAAGCAAACATCCGAGCAAACATTAATAAGCATGCACAACAATAGAAAAAGTAAAAGTACATGTTACGAGTACGGGTAGCCATCAGTGAAGATACACAGTATCTTATCTAGCTGAACACCACGACGTACTCATAAGATGTCTTGTAGAAATGCAACATGTAAATGTTATTAGATACTAGCAAAGGAAATCGTAGAAAAATCAAATGAAAGCAGAATCCAAGCAAAACATTAATAAGCATGCGCAAATATTAATTTTAATATTCTTTAATATGCTTTAATACTCCATGAGAATATTAAAGTAAGCAAGCGTTATAGTGAATTTATCGACTACGCTTAAATCTATAATTTTTAGGCCCAATACCAAATGTTAAACCATTAGGCAATTTAGACCATTTTCCGTCCTACCAATCCAGTGAATGTCCGAGATTTTACTCTCAGATCAGCGCAGCCGAGAATCGAACCTACGAGGGTTCAATTCACCTCAAGATCTAACATTTAAAACTTCATGACATTACCCCTACGTTATTAAGACATTCATTTAGAATACCTGGTTCCACAAGTTTCCAGTTGTTGTTGTCCACAGAATCCCTATACATAAACAGCACAGATCGGTTGAGGTTAGAGGAACACTGCAGAACAAATGATGAACCTGTTGTGACGTAGACGTACGAAGGTGATGAGGTTAGAGCACTACCACTGAGCCTTTTGAGTAAAATCACTGATAAGAAAAACTGAACTATTAATGGTTTTTGTTTCGACATTTGTGTTGAAATTTTCTCTACATTAAAAATATAATAACATATTTTCTGATATTGCCAAAACCGTCTAACATCAGCACCCTGTAGGCAGCGAAATACACTGTATTAATAATTAATTACTTGATTGAAATATATATATATATATATATATATATATATATATATATATATATATATGTGTGTGTACATATTTAATCTCAGTTTCCAGTTCGCTAGAATGTCAGTGACGGGCGGGGATATGTGCATTGGATTTGAATCCTGTCACCTAATGATCCGCTATCGAACAACCTTGGAAACATGGCACCGGCTCAATCCAACGAGCTCAGTTGCTTTAATGTGCATATTATGCTAAATTGAGATAGTAGTAATAATAATAGTAATGATAGTAATAATAATAATAATAATAATAATAAAGGTTTGACGTCCGTTTTCTCTTACAAGGATGATGTCAGGGACGTCCACCCATCACATGTCACCACAAATCAATTCACCCCAAGCGATCTGAAAAAAACATGTGCTGAAGAGAAAGGAAGAGATCCTAAACGGTGCCGATCCGGTGATCAAAAAGCAGTCACGCAAGATAGTAAAAGTCTAAGGTGGGCAGAGATGTAGGCTATTTAGATAGATTAAATTATTTTAACATACTGGCTAAATGGAGGAGTTATTTCAATTCCTACATTAGTTTTGAAGTTGTATATATAAGTATTTAAAACTAATATACTTTTCTAGCCTTCTGCAGTCTGTAACCTATATAAATTTAACTCGGTGTTATGAAACTTCCTTTTACTACATGTTTACGCAAAAGCTTCCACAGAGTACTAAATAAGTAATGCTTTTGCTATAGGGAAGTAACAAGCTTAATTATGTCTACCTTTCAGCTATATTGCGCGGTTTTGTAATGTTAACTGAAAAACATCCGCATTTGTTGACGCTAATTTAATTGACTAATTCTTAATTGAGCACCGAGGATTTCATGGTTCAGTATTACTCATGACATTCATACCCTGTTATAAAATCGAGTCCGGTGCCCAGACTTCAAATTTGTTTAAATTGCTCTTCTTACAAATTACTTATCAATATACAGTATATTATGTAGTATATTTATGGTATTTTTCAGAATCTTTAGATGGGAGCATACTTCTGAGTGTATTAGTCGAGTTCCTCTCATATAAAACTACAAAGAACTAGAGTCGCTGATGTTGCCTTCGGTCTCGCAATTATCCGTAGAAGGGTAGCATAGGCTCCTTTGATTTCCTGAGACCGATCAAGTACACCTAAGAGAATGAGAGAGAGAGAGAGAGAGAGAGAGATAGTGCTGTTAAAATTGACTATTATATATATATATATATACATATATATATATATATATATATATATATATATATATATATATATATATAGAGAGAGAGAGAGAGAGAGAGAGAGAAGGATAGAGAGAGAGAGAGATAGATAGAGAGAGAGAGATTTATATATATATATATATATATATATATATATATATATATATATATATATATATAGAGAGAGAGAGAGAGAGAGAGAGAGAGAGTGAGAGAGAGCGAGAGAGAGAGCGAGAGAGAGAGCGTGTGTGTTTCTAAGATCTGTGTACAGGAAGTTTTCGATTCGCAGTAGACTGTAAACAGTGAGAATCTACGTTCATCTGTGTATGTATATGACTGAATAACTTTTGAAGTCAAGGCATTGATTTCTATACATAGCCTACATGTATGTCGTCTTTAAATTTAATAGTCAATTTTAACAGCACTATATCTCAATATAAATTAATACGTTTAGTCTGAAACAATACTAAATATCTAAATTCTTAACCTCTAAGATATCAATAATTTGCTTTCGACCCCGTGCTAACCAGGGGGCTAGTCTGCCAGGCAGCAACAACTGGAATGTCACCACTGCCATGACTTTGACAACTCTCTATCGCATGATCATGTAACTCTCTAACTAAAGATTGTTTGTTATCTCTTTAAAGTTTTTAAAGATATGTTTTAAGAAACAGTGGATACCGCACATTATGAGAAGGGAGGGATTGTTGAAAGATGTGACAGAATTCATCTACCCTGACCATTTTTGATCACCGGACTGGCTTTCTGTTAGGACCTTACTTCTCCTCAGCACTTTTCTTTTGCAGATTGGTCTGAGTGAATTGATCTCTAGTGATATGTGCTTTGTGGACGTCCCTGACATCATCCCTGGATGAGGAAACGGATGTTAAACCTTTGTTACTATCACTATTATTATTAATGAAGCATAGAGAGGATACAGTTGAATGTCTCTGACATTGCCTTATGGCGAGGAACCGGATGTTAATTTCTTATTGATTGATTGATCGATTGAACGTCTATATGGACACAGAGATTCCGCAAGCATTAAGACTTACATCAGTAGAATACTAGTCTAACGGTAGGCCAATTAGTTACTGAATACTTATTCCCAAGAGCAAATGCCAGAAGACCATGCCCAGAACCATCGAGACCACGACCAATACATGAACCATCGAGACCGAGACCAATACGAGAACCAGCGAGACCAAGACCAATACTAGAACCACCGAGATCAAGACCAATACCAGAACCATCGAGACCAAGACCAATACCAGAATTCCGAGATCAAGACCAATACCAGAACCACCGAGACCAAGACCAATACCAGAACCACCGAGACCAAGACCAATACCAGAACCATCGAGATCACTACCAATACGAGAACCTTCGAGATCACGACCAATACAAGAACCTTCGAGATCACGACCAATACGAGAACCTTCGAGATCACGACCAATACGAGAACCTTCGAGATCACGACCAATACGTGAACCTTCGAGATCGCGACCAATACGAGAACCTTGGAGACCAAGACCCATACGAGAACCACCGAGACCAAGACCAAGTTCTAATGCAGTCCTGTTAATGACATGCTTTCGAGACATGACATTAACAAATGTCATGTCAATGACATTAACATGACATTAGCAGACGTTAATCTGCTTTAGCTCTAGCGATCATAACTTAGTTATTCAGAGTCTCCGATATTATAAAGTAAATCCGAATTTTACAATCAGTTCGCTATCTAACTACCTATACTCTATCTATACTATAAAGCCATCATAATATGCTCCTAAGCCACGCCTTCCAACTGCTCCCACCGACATTGGTTAACACCGACATTGTTTGTCTTTCATGTTCGTGTGCAATACTATACATTAGTTACATAAAGTGATTTTTCAAAGTAAACACCTTTTATAAATGATCTACTGAGAGCAACTCTACGCAGGTGTATACATTATACAGAGTTCACTTGCTTATATTTCTGCTTTTGTATATTCTGTTATGTCTTTCTCATACGAAATTCGTAATGTTTCAATTAAGGTCTCTGCATTCAAAGACCCTGTTTGCATGTCTCAATAGCGTAGGGGTAGCGTCATGAGGTTTTAAATGACAGATACTGAGGAGAATTGAACCCTTGTGGGTTCGATTCCCACCCGCGCTGATCTGAGAGTAAAATCTCGGACATTCACTCGACTGGTTATACGGAAAATGATCTAAAATTGCCTAACAGTTTAAACATGTGGTATTGAAAGTGATAGATATCAACGTAGTTGATCATTTCACTATTATGAGTGTTTGATTTACTCTTTTAAGGTCTCATCTGTTATTCGTAACTTACTTCCTATTATTTCTCTTATTCGTAGTGTACTGCTACTGAGATTAAGCATGTTGCTGTATGTTAATCTCAGTACCACTACAGTAGTGTTTTTGTTTGGGCCAATTAGTTACTGAATAATTATTCTTATTGACCGTTATGCGCTTGAAATTAATCTGAATTCAATTGGTGCAGATACTACAGGCCACACCCAGTCGCAGCCGTCTTCCTATGTTTCCTGATTGGCTGGTCATTCAAATTATGTTTCCTGATTGGCTGGTCATTCTAATTATGTTTCCTGATTGGCTGGTCATTCTAATTATGTTTCCTGAATGGCTGGTCATTCGCATTCCACAAATGAAATTATGTCCTTCAGTAAATGTTTAGCAGTTTGATATACTGCATTATATACATGTATATACAGTAAGTATATATATATATATATATATATATATATATATATATATATATATATATATCTACATATATATAAATATATATATATATATATATACATATATATATATAAATATATATATATATATATATATATATATATACATATATATATACTTCTTTATTTGTTAACATTTGACAGGAAGAAAAGTAGCTGAAAACAAATCAAACAGTGTAAACATAAAAAGTAGGATCAAAAGGGCATCATAATAAATCGATATAAACCACCACCAATTACACAATTGGAGTTACAGTTACTTGGATTAAAATACTCGCTTCAGTTACAGGCTGTAACCAATATAAATCAATAACTAAACCACATGTTTACATTTTATTATTGAGCATACATCTACTTCGTTATCATACGTTATGCCTCAGAAGTGGAACAATATACATTGCTGATGCGGCGATCAAAACCGGCCATCATCCTATTAACCTCCTTATAACCCCAAGAAATGACGCTAAACGTCGTCCTCAACCATAACATGGGACTGAATTTCCCAGTCAGGAGCAAAAATACCAATCAAACGGCAACTTGAAAGTGTGCCAATGTATAATCGAAAGTTTTTCGAATCAAGGATCACACTGTAATAGTCGTTGCCAGCCTGTACTTGGTCACGAAGACCGATCACACGGACCCCGACAAATCTCAGCCGAGTGTCTAGCGCCGTAACTCTATTCCTCATGCCTTCAGCTACTAGAATAAGCTTCTTGTTGAGGTCCACAGCTAGCGAGATGGACCTGTTTGTCTGACCCGCGCTGCTCGCTTCACTTTACGATTTCAGAATACGACCTATGTGGTTGATGACAGACACAACCTGCTGGGACTCCTCATTCGAGTGAGATACGACGAGTAGATCAGAGGACATCTGGATTGTTTGATGCGCCTTCCCAATCCTCTCATCGAATATGATCTTTCTCAGCAGCGTGCCCTCATTGGTGTATTCCTCTACTCCAGGAGTGATTCCCGCAGAGGAGTTACCTGGAACCGTCACCAGCAGCGTGTGCTCAGCGGTCACAGAGAGAACACCTGGAGAGTGAGTCATCTTCCACCTAGTGATGGTCTTGTCGATGAGATGGACACGGTGGATACAGGAGAGATCCGGATCGCTGATGCATCGGACTTTATTATACGGGCAGCTGGCGATAGAAAGAGGTTTCTTCATGTCTGGTACATCAATCTCGCGTGAAGCTGTTAGACTTTGAGAGTTAAACACTGCCACTTTTGAGGTCTTATCTACTATCAGAAATATCTCTAGATCCAAAACGGTCAATCCGATGATGGGTACATTAGTGTAAGCCACCTTGTAGGACGCACAAGAGTTGACTTCGTCAGAATCTGAATCATATAGTACAGCTATCATTACAGTGATTATCAAAGTTTGTAGAATAGCTTGAGTTCGATGTTAAACATACACTGAATCACTTAAATCTCTGGGCTGCTTATGCATTGGCAATTCATCTCTCTTGAGGCTTGTTTTAACTAAAAGACTCGTGTTCAACTGGTTTCTTGCTTTTACTTGGCGGTTTTTGAATATTGTCGTTATTTCTTTCTCTCCATGACTATTAGTAATGTGATGGGGTACGTCCCTGACATCATCCTTGTATGAGGAAACGGACGTTAAACCTTTATTATTATTATTATTATTATTATTAATCTCATATATTGCTTAGCATAACGAGTTTAGCACAATGTAGGTGCCTAGAATACTGGCACAAAGTATGTGCCTAGAATACTGGCACAATGTATGTGCCTAGAATATTGGCACAATGTATGTGCCTAGAATACTGGCACAATGTATGTGTCTAGTTCTAGAATTCTGGCACAATGTATTTGCCAAGGAAACTGGCCATATTTATGTGCCTGGCATGCTGGCAGAATGTTGTTTCTCGAGTACTGGACTTTACATCTACAAGATTAGAATTCTACCAGACTAGAAGCCTAAGATGACCTGCGAGTCACCTACATACCATAGCGTATAGGCATAGTTTGCGTACATTCAAGATAGGCTATAGGTAAAATTCGCTTGCACACAGGCTAGACTCTCTCTTAGTGCACTGCCTACTGGCAGAGCCATGGTATATAAAGCCTCCACTCTTCTCTATTTTCCGCCTTCCTCTTCATTTCCACATATGAAAATCTCGGCCTGTCGCTGTCTCCTTTCCATCCATTCTAGAGGCTAGAATATGCTTTTAGTATTAATTAATTACTCAAATTTGTAGCAAAGTCACCCACAGGTACTACAATAATTCTCTATAACTACACTGTGTGATTTTATTACTGATACACTGATACCAGACATTACTTTTACGATAAAATCGTAAGGAGTTGACCGATGTTCTTGAAATTTACCCGAAGCCTGTTCTACCAAACATAGAGAAATTTCGTTTGAATATTTTTAATAACGTGAACGTTATGGGTTTGAAAATAAGAGTGGGGTGAGATATGAAATTTCTATTACAGGATTACGTGCTTGTTACACGCAGCGTAAAATATCTCTATAGAAGTAAGAGCGAACACGTAATATAAAATGTATGCTAATTCTATTTTGAAGAGCAATCATTTCTTTTCAAAACGACGTAAAGTACGTGCTGATATGTTCTAAATTGTCAAAGTTAGTGAACTTTTAACTCATGCGTTGAATGAAGAGACTTAAAAGTAGCTGCTCTCTTTCGTCTCATGGTAGCTAAGCTCTTACCTAGCACACATAGGCCTAATGACATAATGCATGCATTAAAAGTTTAATAACTTTGTCGATTAAGAACATCTCAGGACATATTTTACGTCGTTTTGAAAAGAAATGATTGCTCTTAAAAATACAAATAGCAGAAATTTTATGTTACGCGTCGCTATTATTTTTAAAGAGATAGTTTTACGCTGCACGTAACTTGCCCGAAATCCTGTATTGGAAATTTCTTATATGACCCCACTCCTATTCGCAAAACTGTAACTGTCACATTATTAAAGATATTCAAACGAAATTTCTGTCTGTTTGGTGGAATTAACTGCTGGTAAAGTACTGTAAATTTCAAGAACATCGGTTAACTCCCTACGACTTTATAGTAAAACTCTTATGGGGTATCTGTTATAAGAAACACCGTTTATAACAAATCTTAAATCTCACCTTGGACGTTAATTGACCCCGAATACCACGACATTACTGTAGAATATCTATCCATAGATTCTGCATTCCAAAAACGTGTTCCGAAACTCACAGTCACTTTCATATATGACTGATTGAGCCACCGGGACACTGGAAATCTTAGGCGTGACTCCACTCTTGAGTACTGTGGAAACTTATCCACTGATACACTTGAATATTCCTGTAGCACAACTGATTCCTCTGAGCCGGATGAGTTAGTGATTAAACTCCAATCCATCGATGGAATAACGACTCCATTGAAGTCAATGATGCATGCCATGGATATCATCTGGCAGTAGCTCATCTTCGTATCGAAGGTCTCCACTTTTAAGTATTGAACATTGTTATCCGACCAGCAAACAGTTTCACTGTCTGTACAACCAGCGAATTTATGATTTAATAAATTTATATCTATAGGCATTTTATGTCAATTAAAATGAAGAGAACGTAACAATTTGATTAATTAAAGCTTTAAGAACTTGATAAGGAGATATTACAGTTTACTGAGATATTTATGGAAAATCTGGAGTAGTCACTTTACTCGTTATATTAAATACATGTAGGTTCCTTTATTGTAATGGTTTAACATAAACCACATATCTCTCTCTCTCTTTCTCTCTCTTAGTGTACTTCCTACTGGCTAGTCCATGGTATATAACGCCTCCACTCATCTTTGTCTTCCGCCTTCCTCTTCATGTCCACATATGAGTGGGTCTTTAAATCAATTAACAAACCTAATCTCAGCCTGTCTCTGCCTCTTTGTCCTTCCATTCTACCTTCTATGAACTCTAAACCATATATTTTCATAATATTGATATGGTTTATGTTAAAGATATACATAAATCCTCTTATCCAATTTTTTTCATCTCTCCTCCCTTCTCTCTCCCACCCTCTATCACTCTATATCTTTCTCTCTCTCTATCACTCTATCTCCCTCTCGTTCTCTCTTTCTAGCCTTATCTGTTTCTCTACGGTATTTATCAATTTTGTGGTCCATGCTGCGCAATACAGCTGGTTAAGCCGTTACTGCAATAGCTGACTAAGCCACTGCTACAATGGCTGACTAAGCCGTTACTAGATCATCTACAGCGCTCTGATAACTTGCTATGAGTAAAAATCCTAAAAAATTACAATACGAATAATAAAGCTTGACTTTAATCTCACATCTTACGATGATGTCATGGAGTTAAAACATAAAGATAGTTTTACCAATGACGCAGAGTTTTGATGTAGCGACGTTTTGAGCGACTCCCTCTAAGAATAGATCGAATCCAAATCCTTCGTCATCCAAGCATTTATATGTACTGGCATCGCTCAGCTTAACATCGCTTATGCCTAGGAAATTTTTATCTCCGAGATATGGGTTAACAGTGGTGAACCTTCCGTCATAGCCTGTGCATTGATAGGTCAATCTCTAAGATATAATAAGCTAATAACTACTGCAAAGATTAGATTAGAAATTTGTAGTGCTGTTAAATATTTCATGTCGGAAACTTAAGCTCATCAAAACAGATTATAATTAGATGCTGAATGATGATTGACTTGCTTAATGTTCTAACTGTTTAATGATTATTTAATTCTTTAATGATTTAATTGTGTAATGATTTTTTAATTGTTTAATGATTTAATTGAGTAATGATTATTTAATTGTTTAATGATTATTTAATTGTTTAATGTTTTAATTGTTGAATGATTATTTAATTGTTTAATGATTTAATTGTGTAATGATTATTTAATTGTTTAATGATTATTTAATTGTTTAATGATTATTTAATTGTTTAATGATTTAATTGTGTAATGATTATTTAATTGTGTTATGATTATTTAATTGTTTAATGTTTTAATTGTGTAATGATTATTTAAATGTTCAATTATTTAATTGTTTAATGATTATTTAATTGTTTAATGATTATTTAATTGTTTAATGATTATTTAATTGTTTAATTATTATTTAATTGTTTAATGATTATTTAACGGTTTAATGATAATTTAATTGTTTAATTATTATTTAATTGTTTAATGATTATTTAATTGTTTAATATTTTAATTTTGTAATGACTATTAAATTGTTTAATGATTATTTAATTGTTTAATGATGATTTAATTGTTTAATGAATATTTAATTGTTTAATGATTATTCAATTGTGTAATGATTATTTAATTGTTTAATGATTATTTTATTGTTTAGTGATTATTTAGTTGTTTAGTGATTATTTAATTGTTTAATGATTATTTAATTGTTTAATGATTATTCAATTGTGTAATGATTATTTAATTGGTTTCGTGATGTTTTAATTGATTCACTGCTATTTAGTTGCTTTCTTAAAGTGAGATTTTATAAGTTTTGTTTTCGTATTATGCATTTAGCCTACCGTTTTCCACAGGCTTCCAGTCCATGTTCGCTTCTGAATTATCGTACATCCACAGTACTGAGCGGTTAAGGTTAGAGGTACACTGCAGATAAGAGAATGATCCTTTAATGGCGAACAGATATTCAGGCGTTATCATTAAAGCAGACTGAGCATTATTCACCAGTAGGATCACACAGCTAAGAAGTTGAGTTTGAATGATTTCTTCTTCATTCATCTCTCTATCTCTTTATTCCTTCTTTACACACTTTCCTTGAATTATAGTAGACAGTTTAATAAACTGTACACAGTATGTATATGCAAGTTTAGCTATATCTAAATCTCTATCTCTCGCTCTCTCTCTCTCTCTCTCTCTCTCTCTATATATATATATATATATATATATATATATATATATATATATATATATATATATATATATATATGTGTGTGTGTGTGTGTGTGTGTGTGTGTGTGTGTGTGTGTGTGTGTGTGGGTATGTGTGTGTGTGTGTGCGTGTGTGTGTATATATATATATATGTATAAAGGGGTAAACTGGATTTTTTTTTCAGGGAGTAACGCCACTGTCCAAATAAATGTGTAAGATAAAATATATAAATGGATTGAAATGTCCAAGGAAGAACTTAGATTACATATGGAAATTGATTGTCCAACTCGTAGTATCGAATCAACTAATCAATCAATCAATCGAGCAGTATATCAATCAATAAATCAAGCAATCAATCAACCAATCAATCAATCAATCAATCATCCAGTCAATCAATCAATCAATCAATCAATCAACCAATCAATCAATCGATCAATCCATCAACCCATCAATCAATCAATCAATCAATCAACTAATCAACTAATCAATCAATCAATCAACCAATCAACCAACCAATCAATCAACCAATCAACCGATCAATGAATCAATCCACCAATCAATCAATCAATTAATGAACTCTGGAGCTGCCTTGAGTTTTCCGAAGACATGACCGAGGTTATTAAGCAGCGGCTCCCACTTCACAGCCACCTGCAGCTGTTGTTGTTGTTGTCTACCCCTGTGCCTGAGTGAACTGTCTGCAGCTTCTGCAAGGCTGCCTGGTAGTGTCCTTCAGCTGTCTCATATCTAATCAATCAATAAATGGCGTATAAATAAGTCAATAGATCAATTAGCTAGCTCTCGCTGCATCTCTTAGTGCACTGCCTACTGGCAGGTTCATGGTATACAACGCCTCCACTCTTCTCTGTCTTCAGCCTTTCTCTTAATGTCCGCACTATTTTTAATTATAATATTCTGTGATTATAATCAATTGAGAGAGAGAGATAATCAATTATAATCAATCAATTTATCCTTAAATATATATATTAAAACATTTGCAGAGTCTATTAATCAGCAATTATGTCACTATGTAATTAAGTAATTTATTACTAGGGGCGGTCATAAAGTTCGAGGACTAGTCAAAATTCGAAAAGGGTGTGGGATCTTCAAACGTTAGACTGACATATTGTGAAAGCTTATTTTCTTGGCTTTCTTCTGATATAATTACTTACCCTATGGGTGCAACGCAACCGGATATAGAAACATTTCTGTGTTGATACTGTTTTACACCCAGTCAGACAAATAAACAAACAGAATGGCGTCAAAGTTAGAAGTTCGGTATTCGATCAAATTTTGCTTTAAGCTTGGCAAAACTCAAACGGAAGCGCTTCAAATGTTGACTACAGCATATGGAGAAGGCTCTCCATCAAAATCAAATGTTAGCAAATGATATAATCGTTTTAAAAGTGGTGAAGAATTGGTGCAGTCTCAGGAACGCTCAGGCAGGCCTTCAACTTCAGTTAACGACCGAAATATGGTCAAAATCAATGAACTGGTGCTTCAAAATCGCAGAATTACCATGCAAGAACTACAGAATGAAGTTGGTATAAGTCATGGATCAGTTGCAGTAATCTTAAATGAACTTGGATTTAACAAAGTATGCGCTCGATGGGTGCCCAGGCTGCTGACTGAAGAACAGTGCCAGACTCGTGTATCGATTTGCCTGCAGTGGAGATCCCGCTTGCAACGTGAAGGGGCTGAGAACTTTCTGAAACGTGTCGTGACATGCGATGAGACATGGATACACCACTACGATCCTGAATCTAAGCAGCAATCGTCAGTTTGGAAGCACCAATCAAGCCCAAGACCTCATAAAGCAAAAGTTGCGAGAAGTGCTGGCAAGGTGATGCACCTGATTTTCTTTGATTATCAGGGAATCATCTATGATCACAGATTGCCGAAAGGACAAACAGTAACTGGAAACTATTACTCGACAGTACTGAAAAGGAAACTCATGGTAAAATTGAACGAGAAGCGCCCTAAACTGATTGAAAATGGATGGATCTTGCACCACGATAATGCGCCAACTCACCGGTCCCAGATTTGCCAGCAGACCATCGCTGAAATCGGCTGTGAACTGCTTGCTCACCCTGCCTACTCACCTGACCTTGCTCCCTGTGACCATTCTCTATTTCCTGACCTGAAAAATTACCTCCGTGGTCAACGGTTTCAGTCAGACGATGAGGTCAACGCAGCTGTTTCGGGTGCGCTGAAGGTGCTGTCCAAGAATGGCCTATGGCACTACTTCGAGGCTTGGAAGGATCGCTGGACGAAGTGTATCGATTCCCAAGGGATGTATTTTGAAGGCCAAACTTAAATTTTGTAAATAGCATTAACAGTTTTTGTGTAATAAATGTAGTCCTCGAACTTATGACTGCCCCTCGTAATTAATCGTGTGATTCTCCAATGTGCAATCACATAAATTAAACTGCTAATGAATCGGTCAATAATTATGTTGCATCACTTTTAAATGAGATTTCTACAGTATCTTCTCTGAGATTGGATGCTAAATGTCTAATTAAATCATTTATTGAGTGACTACGCAATTACTGCAGGATATGGTGGATAAATCAATTTTCTACTCCTATTTACTGGACATTCAAAGCGTGCAATACCGCAAATATTAGAAAAAATAAGATACTATATTATAATTGGTGTTACATTTCAAAATACAGAAATTAGTTGCATAAGAGTTTATTGATCGGCGGTCAGTCTTCAATTCACATGTTTACTCAGATCTGAAATTCGTAGACCTGAGTAGCCCACTCCTTGTGACGGTAGCTCGAGTATGTCGAGTCGTCTTGAATATAAACCTTAATTGGGCTTCTGAACCTAAAATACACTGCAGCTACAAATTAACTATTATTAACTTTGCTAGCGCTAACAAGTGAATGAAATGGAATCAACGGAAAGGCTAATGGAGATTATTTTCACTAAAAATTAGATAATTTTAGGGGTATAACGTTAAGCTCGATAATATCAAAAGTATTTTAAAATTTAGCAAATGCTAGAATAAAACTTAAGTACGATTACTTATTTTCACTTATATAATTTTACAACCAGCCGAATTAGCCGAAGCAGTGTTAATTAAATTAACGAACTTGGAAAAAACATTAACTAAACTTAATAAGGAAGTATTTCCAAGCTCTTTCTCTGCTCTCTCTCTCTTTCTCTCTCTCTCTCTCTCTCTTTCTCTTTCTCTCTCTTCTTTCTCGCTCTCTCTCTCTCTCTTTCTCTCTTTCTCTCTCATTCTGTCCATTGTTCTGCTATGCAGCATGGTACATCTTCCTACTCCTATACTGCTTCTAATGAGCACACCATGGATTAACGAGTTAATCCAGTCACCAAGGCTCCACAGGCTAATCTTCAAATCCCCGTGTGTCTTAGTGTGGCCTATATAGAATGGAATAATACAGCTTCTGAGGCAGTTTCCCGTTGCCTTCTGCAGTAAGTCTTACTCAGTCTCCTCTTAGGGAACGTACTGTATATAGTTGGTCTATTCTTCAGTGTCACGTGTGCAATAAGGAGAATTACGACCCTGATCAGTGGTAGTTAATAAGCAATAAATCAAGTGAAAACTTTTCTTACCCCTTGCTGCCTGCATTTAGAATATTTAACTTCACTTTATTCTGATGTTAATTCCATATATAGACCTAATTCATGTTCTTCCAGATTTCAATCAATAAATAAAAAGTTAACGTCCGCTTCCTCGCCATAAGGCGATGTCAGGGACGTCTCAGGCAGACTCTGCATCAACAGACCCCATCGCACCATACGATGACGACTGAGTACGCAGAGACCACAAGAGAAAGCTAGATCAAAACAGTGCAAGTCCAAGATCTAAGGCAAGATGATCAGAGTAATGACCTATGCCAGTAAGAGATGGGTTTCAGCTTGGCCAGGGAATAGTAATTCAATTTCATGATCGAAGAGCTTGTGGTAGAGAATTCCATAGTGTTGGAGCAGCAAACATGAAGGAGCCTCTGCTATTAGTAGATCTAATGCCACGTAATAATGTGTGCGTCAGGAAGAATTTAACTGGGGAATAAACACTACGCGAGGGCTGATGTATAGAAATAGATGAAATAAATGTTGGAATTCATCTTA
Source organism: Enchytraeus crypticus (assembly GCA_905160935.1). NCBI lineage: Eukaryota > Metazoa > Annelida > Clitellata > Enchytraeida > Enchytraeidae > Enchytraeus > Enchytraeus crypticus. Next base: position 24,076 of record CAJHZI010000356.1, on the reverse strand, counting down.
AATAATCAAATTTTTCACTCACTCCCTCCTCTCTCTCTCGTTCTCTCTCTCTCTGTCAGTCCCCCTCTCTCTCTTTCTCAGTCTCTCTCTATCTTTTTCTGTCTCTTTGTCTCTCTCGCTTTCTCTCTATCCCTATCTGTTTCTCTCTGGTGTTTTGTAACATTAACTGACATTAGCCAATCATTCAGTGCGGCACCGAGCTACGGCAGTGTCGTAGCACAGTTACCAATTCTTAGCTTACATTAGCACAAAGGTGTGATCGAGAGTAAAATAGAGCAACTTGTTACTAGTCGATACTGTATAGCTAGTACGTTATGAAATGCTACTAGCTAGCTGGTACTTTATGAGTTGCTATTAGATAGCTATTACGTTATGAGATGCTACTAGATAGCAAGTACGTTATGAGATGCTACTAGATAGCAAGTACGTTATGAGTTGCTACAAGATCGGCAATCTAAGACAGACTAGTAATTCTATCCAACCTGTGGGTTTGATTGAGTCAACAAGAATGAGGCTGCTGCTTCTACTAAAGACATCGATTAAAATCTAGCCGATCTGATGCCGACGTGGTCTAGTGGTTTTGTCAATATATAAATAAATAAATAAATATATATATATATATATATATTTATTGACAAAACCACTAGACCACATCGGCAACAGATCGGCTAGAGATATATCTACATATATATATATATATATACATGTATATATATATATATAATATATATAGAGATATATATTTGTTTTATATATATATATTATATATATATAAGACAACTATATATATATATATATATACATATATATATATATATATATATAACCACTAGACCTATAACTAAACAATATAATACAAATATACAGTGAATATATATATATACATCTATATATATGTTAAATTATGTGAATATATTTATATATATATTGAATATATATATATATATATATATATATTATATAATTATAAAATATATATATATATACATATATTACATATATATGTAAAATATATAATTATAAAATATATATATAAAATATATAGACATATATATATATATATATATATATATATATATATATATATATATATAGATAGATATTTCTATATTCTATACAAAGCTAAGTTTAACTTGAGTTCCTCACTCTCAAAAGATTTCAATGAAGGGCGATCCCAGTATTTGAACCTCGCACCATCTGATCTGCGGTCGGGTATCTCGCCACTGGCTCCAGCCGTATATATATATATATATATATATATCTTAATGCACTGCCTACTGGCAGGTCCATGGTATATAACGCCTCTACTCATCTCAATCTTCTGTCTTTCTCTTCACGTCCACATACGAGTCCGATATTTCAATTATTCATAACATTCCTTTTCATATATCATTATTCTTGGGTGATTCAGCTTATGACGAGGTGGACCCCTGTGCCTTCCTCCGCTTTGACTAACATTTATTGGACAGGGGCGTTACTCCCTGAGAAAAAAATCCAGTTTACCCCTTTATACATATATATATATATATATATATATATATATATATACACACACGCACACACACACACACGCATACACACACACACACACACACACACACACACACACACACACACATATATATATATATACAGAGAGAGAGAGAGAGAGAGATTTAGATATAGATAAACTTGTATATACATAATGTGTACAGTTTTTTAAACTGTCTATTATAATTCAAGGAAAGTGTGTAAAGAAGGAATAAAGAGATAGAGAGATGAACGAAGAAGAAATCATTCTAACTCAACTTCTTAGCTGTGTGATCCTACTGGTGAATAATGCTCAGTCTGCTTTAATGTTAACGCCTGAAAATCTGTTCGCCATTAAAGGATCATTCTCTTATCTGCAGTGTACCTCTAACCTTAACCGCTCAGTGCTGTGGATGTACGATAATTCAGAAGGGAACATGGACTGGAAGCCTGTGGAAAACGGTGGGTTAAATGCATAATACGAAAACAAAATTTTTAAAATCTCACTTTTAGAAAGCAACTAAATAGCAGTGAATCAATAAATCATCACGAAACCAATTAAATAATCGTTACATAATTGAATAATCATTACACAATTAAATAATCATTAAACAATTAAATAATCATTAAACCATTAAATAATCATTAAACAATTAAATAATCATTAAACAATTAAATAATCATTAAACAATTAAATAATCATTAAACAATTAAATAATCATTAAACAATTAAATAATCATTACACACTTAAATAATCATTACACAATTAAAATATTAAACAATTAAATAATCATCAAACAACAAAATAATGATTAAACAATTAAATAATCATTAAACAATTAAATAATCATTAAACAATTAAATCATTAAACATTTAAATAATCATTACACAATTAAAACATTAAACAATTAAATAATCATTAAACAATTAGATAATCATTACACAATTAAATCATTAAACAATTAAATAATCATTAAACAATTAAATAATCATTAAACAATTAAATAATCATTATACAATTAAATAATCATCAAACAATTAAATAATCATTACACAATTAAAATATTAAACAATTAAATAATCATTAAACAATTAAATAATCATTAAACAATTAAATAATCATTAAACCATTAAATAATAACTAAACAATTAAATAATCATTAAACAATTAAATCATTAAACATTTAAATAATCATTACACAATTAAAACATTAAACAATTAAATAATCATTAAACAATTAAATAATCATTACACAATTAAATCATTAAACAATTAAAAAACCTTAAACATTAAATCATTAAAGAATTAAATAATCGTTAAACAGTTAGAACATTAAGCAAGTCAATCATCATTCAGCATCTAATTGTAGTCTGTTTTGATGAGCTTAAGTTTCCGACATGAAATATTTAACAGCACTACAAATTTCTAATCTAATCTTTGCAGTAGTTATTAGCTTATTATATCTTAGAGATTGACCTATCAATGCACAGGCTATGACGGAAGGTTCACCACTGTTAACCCATATCTCGGAGATAAAAATTTCCTAGGCATAAGCGATGTTAAGCTGAGCGATGCCGGTACATATAAATGCTTGGATGACGAAGGATTTGGATTCGATCTATTCTTAGAGGGAGTCGCTCAAAACGTCGCTACATCAAAACTCTGCGTCATTGGTAAAGCTATCTTTACGTTTTAACTCCATGACATCATCGTAAGATGTGAGATTAAAGTCAAGCTTTATTATTCGTATTGTAATTTTTTAGGATTTTTACTCATAGCAAGTTATCAGAGCGCTGTAGATGATCTAGTAACGGCTTAGTCAGCCATTGTAGCAGTGGCTTAGTCAGCTATTGCAGTAACGGCTTAACCAGCTGTATTGCGCAGCATGGACCTCAAAATTGATAAATACCGTTGAGAAACAGATAAGGCTAGAAAGAAAGAACGAGAGGGAGATAGAGTGATAGAGAGAGAGAGAAAGATATAGAGTGATAGAGGGTGAGAGAGAGAGAAGGGAGGAGAGATGAAAAAAATTGGATAAGAGGATTTATGTATATCTTTAAAATAAACCATATCAATATTATGAAAATATATGGTTTAGAGTTCATAGAAGGTAGAATGGAAGGACAAAGAAGCAGAGACAGGCTGAGATTAGGTTTGTTAATTGATTTAAAGACCCATTCAAATGTGGACATGAAGAGGAAGGCGGAAGACAAAGATGAGTGGAGGCGTTATATACCATGGACTAGCCAGTAGGAAGTGCACTAAGAGAGAGAGAAAGAGAGAGAGATAGATATGTGGTTTATGTTAAACGATTACAATAAAGGAACCTACATGTATTTAATATAACGAGTAAAGTGACTACTCCAGATTTTCCATAAATATCTCAGTAAACTGTAATATCTCCTTATCAAGTTCTTAAAGCTTTAATTAATCAAATTGTTACGTTCTCTTCATTTTAATGGACATAAAATGCCTATAGATATAAATTTATTAAGTCATAAATTCGCTGGTTTTACAGACAGTGAACCTGTTTGCTGGTCGGATAACAATGTTCAATACTTAAA